>VXBO01009337.1:134194-183625 GCA_013400135.1 Rhinoptilus africanus
AAAATCATCAGACCATAAACTGAAAATGAAAGCTCTGCAGGATCTGGGGGGCTCAAAGTGGGACTTAGATCTATTATGTATTGAAGAGAAAGCCTAGGATGTTTCTCTAAGACAAAGTGTGAGAGGTGTTTGGTACATCAAGGATACGTTTTGTCTGCGAGTAAGTATTAGTAACTCCAGGTGAATCCATGGGAGCTATGCATGCTGGTTCAAAAGTGGTTTAGCTGTAGGGACAGATGCTGGTAGGGTAGTATTCATTTGACCTGAATTTAGCCCTCCAGAAGTCATCAATTTTAGGCTAAGCTGTGTCTATTGCCAGCACAGAGAGGGAGAAAGAGAAAAAGAGACAAACATCTACAGAGAAACTTCATTACATGTGCTGGCTACTTCATTTAAAGATCTGGAGAGGTATATCACCTGTGATTACAGTGTAAGACTCAAACACAACTGATTTTGCCTCAAATACACAGGATTAACTGTGGACTCCCATTAAATGTGAGAAGCTCCTGAGCACCTTCAAGCACAGAATCACAGCTCCTAACGCACTGTTGTAAGCAGTATCCAAGATCATAAGCCACTGATGAACTTTTGAAAAATGTTATGATTTCACATTCAGAAATCCTACTGGCAGTGACCATAAATAATTTCTGTAGGATTATTTTCAGGGTTTTTTTTTTCATTTGTGCCATTTATTTTGAGAAGTTTTATTAGAAGATAAAATGATCTATTTGAAATGGAACAACCTTTCTTCTAAAAATAATAAAAATAATAGCAGTCTCAATAAGTAGAATGGAGATGGATATGGTTATATTAGTGCCTGATTTCAGATACAGTAGAGGGCTAAAGACATTGGCAAACTTCCTATTGCAGAAAGAAAAAAAAAGAATTAAAAAAAATCCATAAAGAAAATATCGCAAGTTTTACACCCAGCCCTTTCCTCTGGTTTGAGTCTCACAGTGCAGCTATAGCTATGAATGGCAGAGAAGAAGCATTTTGTTTCATAGGATGAGCCTTCACCTCCTCATCCTGCAACCTGCATATTTTGATGTTCCTGATGTTGCTGCAGCTTCAGCATTCTCCAGTGCCTCTACACTGTATCAAGTTACTAGACGATATGTCAAGGGGCACACTGTGGAGCTCCATATGCCACAATTAGGCAAATCTATTGCTCTCTCCAAAAGTGGAGCCACTGCTGCACAAGGTCACCAAACACTAATAACAGCAACTTCATGTCACTGGAATTTGTAAGGAAAAATTATCCTAGGAAATACTTGGATGGAAAACAAGGACTTGTATTCCATTAACACCCATGGATAATGTGAAGATCCTAAATTTCTTGTAAATACAAGAATGGTCTTCTTGTTAGCTACAATGTGTTCATGTGTGAAAATCATGAGACGAAAATGAATGCTGAAGATAATTTTTCTTACTAATACCTCTCCTGTGAAAATGATGAAGAATCAAATTCTCAAGTACACATAAAGAGGCATGAGAAACTTAATTTCGAGGTCTAGTTCTGACCAGTTTTCTGTTCCTTGTCAAAGTAAGGGACATTTTTTTCCCCTTAAGGACCCCAACATTTGCAATATTAAAATAATCCACAGGTCTAATTTATCCTGTAGTATTCCCACAGTGAAGTTATTACAAGAAACAAAGATTTTCATAACGTGCTCATTACATAATGCTGGTTAGCTTAAAACAAAATAAAAAACTGTATGATTTTGTCAGGCAAAGTTTGCTTTTTATCATGAGTAAAAAGTGATATCTGCTTTAAAGACCTTTTGATTTGTTCTTTTCATTTTATCTGTTCTATAATTACAATAGTCGTTTATTACTCTGTCACCCTGAAAACACATGCCACAATCCTCACTATGGTTTATGAATGCCACATTATCTTTGTGATGCATTACACAACATCACAAGTACCTCTTATGTGTAATTATTTCTTCATTCTGTTCCTCATTGGAAAAAATATTGCAAATTATTTACATTAATATGTATATATATATTATTAATATTTGTATATTTTTATAGATTTCTAAGTACACAAGGGACTGTTATCATCTAATGTAACCACCTGCACAACACGATGATTCCTTCAGTAAACCCATCAAGATAAGCTATAGCTTATTTTTTAACAAGATATCTATTCCTACTTCGAAGATTGCATACAAGGCTATATCACATTCCCAGGTAGACATGATGCACTGTGTGCGTTTATTATAGAAAGCAAGATTTTTAAAAAATAAAAATATTTGTTATTTGGAACTGAAAGTAAGAAATTGAGAAGTTTTACAAGAAGTTTGTAGACAATCCCAACATGCTAAGCAGTGTAATAGTAGTTTCTTACAGTGATTCAAGTGTGAAACACTTGCAGTCAGAGCATTACAAGCTCTGAAAATGAGAAACAAAAGCTTAAATATAGACATTATTCTTCAGGAGGGCAAGTATAGCATGTGGCAGGCAGAACTTGCTCCTCACTTTTTTGGTGAGAGCTCTGTATCTTTGAGGACATGCATTATTGTGGTCAACAATGATGGAAATTTTTTTCAAGGTAGAGATTTTTCTAACCATTTGAACTGTTCAGACACATTTTGGACCAGGAAAACGTTGCGTCATGTTGTGAAAATCACATCCTCTGTGAAGATGGAATGCAACCTCCTGGTTAGATTCTCAGAGTGCGCCAGTACCCTGTGAACACTGCAAAGTGACTTTTCCCATTTGTGGGTGCAGATACATATCTTGGGTAATACCTTAAAATATGAAAATTGTCCAATCTGTTCATGTGTTATTTTAGTCTGGTTTTCTTCATCCAGCTGTTTGGCAATTGTGCTGTTGAAATTCACAGAATCACAGAATCATAGGGTTGGAAGGGACCTTAGTAGATCATCTAGTCCAACCCCCCGCCAGAGCAGGGCCATCTTAGAGCAGGGGAGAGGGCCTTTGTACAGACAGGCATTTCCACTGTGAAAGAGATTAACCTAATCCTTGCTGTTGACTTAGTTGGCACAGATGTGTGAATTTTTCTCATGACAATAATTCACTTTTCTTCTGCACATTGGCTCTTGGCAGATAACATACTAGCTATGGCAAGTTGCTGTAAGCATTTGTGATCCATGTAAGAAGTACCTGCTAATAATCAGTTTTGGAAGGATGACATAGTAGAATATGGATCTTCTAAAAGCCAGTGTTTGGATGCCCAGTCTAAGCTCATAGGAACAAGTTGTTAGTATTTTAGATGATTAGGAGTTTTAAAAAAGGTGCTGTGAAACCATGTCATAAGGTACAACTGTATTCACAAATGAAAGGGTTGAGTACAGGGTTTTCATCTTGGATTTTGATGCTCCACAGAAGTTCAACTGAATAATCTCTGTGGTGTCTAGCAGGGAAATCATTGTGCAGGAATTTTCTCTTGCAAAAGAAATGATATCAATCTTCCTAACCACAATTTTCTAATTTTTTTTTTTTTAGCACAAGTAGAAATGGCAGATAAGCGTAATGTACACTTCCACTACTTCCACTGCAGCATCAGCGCTATTCCACTCCACTGATATTTTAATTGAAAAAACATCACCTCAATCTGAAAAAAATCAGCACCTACAACTGTGGAGGATAAGAAAAATGTCTTAGTTTTAAAAGAAATTCAGGCTCTGCTAGATATCTTTCCCCATCTACAGAAACCCAAAGAATTCCAGTATCTTCCACTGTTATCGTAAAGTTGAAAACAAAATCAAAATATTAAAGAATATGTTATGTTTTGAGTTCTGAGGCCAATAATTGTTAATCTTAACAATGACAATAACAGAAACTAGAATATTATTCTGAAGATTATATCCTACAACTATAACAGTTCCCTGATAACTTGAAAAGTAAATTACAAAGAGATAATGAGTACCAATTTCCGTTGATCCTAGGCAGATAAATTTTGTTTCTTCTAAAAATAAACAGAAGGTTTTGTGGCCACCAAATGTGTACATTTAATCTGGAATCTGTAAATTCAACTGTGATCCTTGGGATTTTGAATCTGAATTGCTAAAAAGGAGGGAGGAAAGAAAACTGTTTAAACTATTTTTATTCAGTCAATTAAACAAATACATCTCTGAGACTACACAGACTTGAAGATTTTACTGAGAAAAAAAAAGTTTTACATCTGCACAGTTAATTTCAAGAACTGTAACAAACATTGAAAAATCTTAATATCTCACCATGTCTTATGCCTTCAAAATCCACTTGAGGATGTTCTGTGCCTAAGTACCTGCCTCTGCTTTAAGATTTGTTAAAATAAAGAAAAAGAAAAAATGAACACATACACACACACACACAATCTCATTCCAAGATCTTCCCTCATAAAACACTGACAAAGACTTGTCCAGTACTACCGTGCAAATAACATTTTCCTGCCTAACTTTTTGGAAAGAAAAATAATTAACCAAAGTGAAAGCCCCTGCATTTTTCCTTTGGTCTTCAGTTCTAACCCACTAACTTTTCAAAATTTTTAACCAGAACATATGTTCTGGTAATAGAGAGAACTAAATAAATTATGGAACTAAATCTCAAACAGCATATTAAAAAAATCCCCCAACCTTAATTTGCCCAGATACAAAAGCCATTTACTGCACATATGTCTGAATTACAGGTGTTTGATGAAAGCACAGTTAGCAAATATAGATACCTGGAAATACAATGGTGATAATGGTACATGGAGCAAAACTGGGGGTTTTTTTTCCTACATAACTGGCTCCTCTTCAACCTTGTTGAAAACCTAAGTTTCATCTGAATTTTCATTGAATTATCATTGAATTTTCATTGGTGAACCTTTAACATCTGCAGACGGACATACACCTGTCTTCAAGGAAGAGAGAGAGTCATAAACAAAATTGTGATTCAACGGGGAATTTCTAGTTTAATAGTCAGCCTTACACTAAATTTTAGGCCAGAAATAATCCATTGCATCAGACCTAATTGACCTGGCTTAATAGTATCTGTGAAATTTTCATCCTGCTACCCTTGATTTAAACGGAGCATAGAAGAAGAAGAACTGGGTCAGTGATAATTCTGGTGAAGTTTTAAATGCTAACAAACAGTCGGATTTGGTTAATTTCACCTGGGCATTTTAGTGGTCATTGTCAAAGTCAAGCTTGCCATCCTAGCCGATGAAGTGATGTTATTTCTTCCGGAGAAAAATTTGCCTGATGGCTATCTATACAGGCCTGCAAGACAGCTGAAATGAGTGTGCCACTGGCTAGAGAGGGACCTGCGGTGCTGAGATGGTGCAAGCCTTTTGAGTTCACATGGAAGGGACGGTGATGCCTCACTGCCCACCTCACCCCTGCAAGCAGCAGTGCCCTGGTGCACTGAACACATCAGCTTGCAAGCAGTGCGGACAACAAACTGCAGGGAAGAAACAGACATTTAAAAGGGCAAGAATGATACCTCTCAGACTTAATCTTTCATGTTTTTACATGATGACAGCAAAAACCATAGGGAGGCAAACTGAAGGACAAAATATTGCCGCTAAGAGCTTACCGGTTTGCTAAAAGCTATTAGGAAAATGGAAGCTATTAACATCATGCCAAATAATGGTTCAATAATAGCGGCCTAATGTGAAATTGAGATACTTTGTATCACTCTAAAATGATCATCCAAATAATGAACTGCAAACTCTTCGCAGAAGATGGTTATTTCCCACACATGTGCACAGGTATGCCATCAAAACGCAACAGTTCACATAGTCGTTTTTACGTACGGATTTTCCGTGGTGGCGACCTGTGAGTTGCACATCTACTTTGTAGGAGTAAGACCCTATATTACACTCCTTATTAGAATGAAAAATCCTTCTGAGTCCAGTTATCAGTAAGGATGAATAATTAGAAAGCACATAAAATTGACAACCCTCAATTTTCAGGAAAAGTCTGTCTTGTACAAAGTTCAGGCTTTTACTAGCAAGTGAAAAATAAGCTTTGAAATCTCAAATAAGTGTTCCATAATCTGTTTTTAAAGTATTCTTCATTATACTATATTGGCCAAAAAACATTTTCTGTAATATGAATAAAGCATTTTTAATGTATGCATTTTATACAATACACATAATATAAAAGAAATATATATAACATATTTACATTTTACTATAAACTATAAAAATAATATTTTACACATCGATACAAATTATAGCAGTAACATATTTTTAATACATTCTATAATAGAACTTTAGTTGGTTACCAAAAGGCATTTTTGAACTTAGGTGTTTTCTGCATGTTGTTAATGACCAACTAGAAATAATTAGGATAATCAGATTATCAGAGGGCTTCATAAGGTCTTATCAGTTGTTAATATTGTTTATGATCAACCTTACATGGTTGAAAACCATGCTACTTTTGCTGACTACCTGTTATGGCAGGCCCCAGTTTAAGCCTATGCCCCGTCCCACCCAGAGTAGTGAGACAAGGACTCATGCAGACAAAAATGGAGACACCCATGGAGAAGAAATCCAGATGAAATTATTCCTCTGTGGGTTCAAGGCACTTAAATTCTGCCCCATTATTCTAATAAGAGCCAGTATAAAACATGTTATGTCCTCCCTATCATTCTGTGAAAGTAAAGTCCACGATATAAGAAAAAGACTTGTACAAATGTATTTACCTGAGATGCAACAACTGAAAAATTGGAAGCTCTGTTTTCTATTTCTTTGCATTGCTCCTAGTCGAAAACCCCTGAACTTTTCAATATGAAAAACCCTAACCTCAAAATAGTGTATATAATATTAGCTGGGCTATCTTTTGCTAATTGTTCATTTCAGTCTCTCCAAGGTAGAAAGGAATTAGAGTGCTTTGATGAGAAATAATGGTCAAATATATTGATCTGCACTACAAGATCTGCAACCGAGTCCAAAATGAAATTATCACAATTTAAAATCATATAAAGAAAGTATAGACTGTCTACAAACTAATTCAAATGTGTCCTAACACAGAACAATGGCTGCTAGTACTGCTGGAATTGGGCCAGTTGTCTGGCAAATGATTTGGATGCATCTTATTATTAGATGATTATTCAACAGAAATAGGATGGAACAATAAGGTTAGTCCTGATGACCAAACAGTGTGGTTGTGACTTTTTAACACAATGAGTGACATGCTGTTACTTCATTTGCAATGTGATGATGTTCTTTGAGGTCATTAACATGCCTTCATACACTTTACATGTTGTGTGTGTCCCCCTATAGATGTAAAAATATACTTACACTTATACATTTTAGATAGATAAATGAACTGGCAGTTGCATACTCATACAATACTTATGCAATGTATTTAATCAGAGCTGTGAACAATATACAGCCAGAGCAGATTGATTAAGAGTATTTTTATAGGATCACCAGAAACCCTCAATAGCACTTGACAATAATCAAAGCTTTAAATACAATAGCAGGAATCGAGTAGGAATTGAGCTGGCACCAGAGAGGCTAACTCTGCACGTCAATACTTAAAAATGGGAGTTGTTGTGTGAAAAGGAGTGCTAAACTGGAGAAGTGCCAGCTGTTGAAAGCCTACATTTAAGGCTGAGTCTGAGAACTGCCAGAATTTCCGAATGAAGATGGGAAGAGCAGAGGATGGCTTGGAAAAAGCAGTGGATGGGACCGAGGACCTGCAACCCATCAACTACACCCCACTGCCTACTGTGTCAGCCTGGGCTTAATTTCCTTGCCTCTCCATATATCCATCCAAGAAGGATAATTCCTTTCCTTGCGAGATGTTGGGTACCTGTACACAAAAACATAACAGAGCAGCTCAAGCCATTTTCAGCGCTGTGCTAAGGAATTACGACAATTTTTAATACCTGACCTGCCCTGATAATTGCTGAGGCCCTGATCCTGTGAAGAACGGTATGTGTGCTCGAATTTACATGCTATAATTAAACCCAAGGAGACTACTTTCAAAGCCTAGAGTTAAACAGGGAAAAGTTTGTAATGAGAAGTCATATCTTTCATTAGATCTGCAGATATAATTGGAAAAAACAGACTTTCTTGCATACAAGCCCCGTTTCATGTCTTCAGGTCTTGGCAAAGAGCCAGGTCTCTGCAAGATTGAAGCCTAAACGTTATTACAGCACTTTGGTAGGTATAAATGCCACTGTAAAAGGAGCTTATTAAAAACTTCTTTGCTTAGAATCCTCCCCAAAACAACGAAAAAATACAGCTTGTTCTCTAACTGATTCCTTGGATCAGTAAGAGCAGTATGAAAAATTTTATGAAGTATTGCAAATGCTCAGCTTCATCATTTGTTGCAAAATTGTTTGTTTTGTTTAAAAAATAATTAAAAATTAATTGAGCCTAAGCATGAGGGAGAAATTGACTCTGTAACCCAGCATTTACAGAAGTCATCTGGGATATGGGAGACCAGCATCGAAGCCTCTGCTTTAACAAACAGTTCATTAGTTTTACAAAGCAGAACAAAGGAGATTATTTATCAAAGAAGATTAGCATATCCTATTTTAGAAGAACCAAATTCCTGGTGATGAGGTTGCCTTGGGTTGATTCCTTGGAATGTGGGATTCATACCCTCTTCACAAGTTTGGGGGGTACTTTGGCTATTTCTACACTGTTAAATCACATACTCTGTGTTCATTTCTACCTGCAAGAATAATTGGTTCCTTTTTGAAATTCATTGGGCCATTAAAGACAGATATCTATTCCTTTTTAAAAACTTTTTTAGAAACTATAAAGGCTGTTCATTTTTGGAGTGAATTTAGGACTTCCTAGGTTTTTTTTCTGGTTCTTACCAGTAATTTCCAGTTCTAGTAAATTCAAATCAATACATTTCTGCCTTCTGAAATATGATCACAGCTGTCTCTCACCTTGAAAAAGTGCCATGTGTATGGACAGTTGTCAGCTTCAAAGGTTTCACACAAAGCTGAGTAAAGTCATTATTTTCACCAGTTTCACTGAACTTTGGGTCACCGCCACAGGTGAAAAAAAGGTCCTGAAAGATGTGAGATGGGGTCTGTTTCTCAAAACATGAGGATGGAGATGTCAATGTCTATGACTAAATCCAGTGTAACAGTCCTGACAATGTCTCCAAAATGCCAGGTCTCAAGGGAATAACTCCGCATTGGAGCTGCAGCACGTTCCAAACAGCAATCTGATTTTGATGAATGGTGAATCAAGACCATCAGTTTCACCACAAAGAACATATATCTCTTAGTTTAAACACGAACTCTGAGCAAAAAGTAAGTAAATATTTTCAGGTATAGTATTCATAAAGAACCTGAATCGCAGTTTGCTGAAGGCTGAGATCTCATTCTGTATATGATATAGGTACTTGTTGAGGCTGTTTGTATGCTCTGCCCTGAGCACCATAACTGGAAAACAGAAACTGGACCATATAGATTCCCATCTCCTCTGATCTGGCTTTGAAGTTTGGGGAAATGAGCAGGAGGAGCTGTGCCTGGCTGGCCAGGAACTCCCTTTCTTTTGCCATGGTTTAAGCTGATTCCACTCCATTTTCTGACAGTTAAACAGTAGAACCAGGGATATTTCAGACGAACAAAATATACAGCCAACAAAATATACAGCCTACAAAATAATAAAAACTGTATTTCCTGTGGAAGGGTTTCTATCTTAAACAACACATACAGACATGAGAATTCACAACAAACTTTGATTTTTGAATACTAATGTTGACTCCAGAGCTGCTGCCTCAGTTTATCTCACCATAACACTGTCATAAACATATCCCTGAGCAGTTACAGAGTTAAGCTAATTTTTATCATACTCTCCAAAGTCAGTAGTCCCATGAAACACTAATGCACTTTTGTTGCCCCTTTCTTTTGGGAATCAGCTCAAAGCACACCTCCTCAGACTGACTTCTGCTCTGTGTCTTTTGCTCCTGTGAAAATTCTTCACATTGAATGGCTGCAAAAGTTAACAAGTAAGTGATAAAGGATAACTCATTAAACAAATGTGTTTACCATGATTTTTACCTTAACCCCTAACCTTCAATGCACATTTTCCATCTTTTCTTTCCAGCCATCAATGTGTTACATCTGCTTTAGGCCTGGATGTAAGTAAAGGAAATTTAGGTAAAATTTTTTGCAAGAGAGCCAAACAAGAGAGTTTGTACATAAAGATTTACCCATGAGGTCTTATCAATAAGAACTACTATCTTTCAACACCTGGTTCACTTTTACATGGTAGCTGTTAAAAGTAGAAAGCCATCATTCACCACTTAGCTAGCACCATGAACATGTAGTATTTTATTTACATTTACATGGTCATCATGTTCTGGAAAGATAGCAATGCAAATATCGCTATCTAATGACTGCTAAAATTCATGGGATGAGAAAGCAAGTTGCTTCCCACAAAGAGCAGCGACTTATTTCTTAAAAGAATATNAATAGAGTTGGGAGGGGGAGATATTCAGACATTTCATCTTTCATTGTATACATCTCTTCTTCTGTATCACTACCATAATATTTATATCGATGAACACTTTTTAATATCTTCAAATGCTTCACCTTTTTCCCATTCACTAATTGAGACTACTTATTTGCAACAGAGAATGGGGGACAAATTTCATTCCCAATGAAGATTAGTCATTTATTTATTTGGAGCCAATTCGGCAGCCCTTGCTCATCTACTGGAAAGTACTGGATCAATTAGACATAAGGGATCATACCTCAAAGTTCTCATGCAGACTTTTTCAAGGAAAACACGCTTCATTCAGTGAGAACTAAACCTAGAAAAGGATTTTGGAATTTTGGAATTGAGCCCAGGGATTGCACAAGGGATATCTTGTAATCAGATATTATTAAGGTTTTGCTAATCAGGTTGTAAATGTAAATGTTACATTTCATTTTTTTACTGTAATTATTGTGCTTTAGTATTATCCTAATGTACTTTAATGTTATACACTAAAGGCTTTGTCCATGCAGTAAAGAATCAGCTACAGAAATATAAGAAATCTGCAAAATATGAGAAGAGGAAATAAAAAACCCAACTACTTAAAGTGGTAACACCTGTAAACAAAAAGTCTGTATGCTTGAGCTGTAGAAGACTAATTCAATTTATCTGTTGTCTATATTCAAATAAATAGTAATGTTACTACTATTTCTACCTTATTCAGTAAATGTAGGTGAACAAAAACTGACCCAGAAGGGAAAGTTTAGAGGTCATGGTGGGAAATATAACAATCATGTAAATGGTGTTGGTAGCTGGTTGAAAGGACATTTAAATAGTTTAACTCCTGTTGATTTGGCAATAAGTGTAAGCTGGGAAAGTAAATTTTGTCCCGTTACTTCAGCGCATGATGGAGATCAAGTTACAGCCCTGGCATAACCTGGAATAGTTTCCACTGACGTTAATAACAGTTATTCCTGCTTCATTCAAAGTTAGAATTGGTCTGCAGGAAAGACCAGAAAACCATGGCCAGCAGTGGCTATGGCTGTGCTTGTGTTTATTGCCCTTACCCATCAATGCCTATAAAGTTGATACATTGGCCCACAAGATAGTTTGGGTCTTCTGCCAAACCTAAGAGAAAATCCGGTGGTTATCCTTAAATCCTGACTTTTAGGTCTGATTCTGCTCCTGTGATTATGGCCCGGTGCATCTACACTTGTGCTTCCCTAAAAAGAAGTGGTCTCTTGATATGAGGTCTCCACAGCAACTTCAGGCAACTGTAATTGGAGTACAAAGTTAATTCTCCCTAGCATCCAAGCAAATGCTTATTGCAAAGATGAGTGTGTGATGTAAACAGATTATTTTTTTCTCTGCTAGAATGAAAAAATATCTGTTTTATTTCCTTGTAATCCTTTCAGCAAAGAGACTTATTTACTCAAATTAGTAGTCCAAATTTCTTATGTGGGAATTTGCTTAAAGTGTTCACAGTTAGAGCTGATCAAATAATAGTAAATGTATTTGAATAATGTATTTGTTAAGTCACAAAAGAAATTACCAAACTTAGTTATTTGGTAGTTGCTGAATTTAAAATTATATTCACAAATAATTTATCCGAGAGAAAATGCTTATCAACTACATTTTTTTTACAACAAATATTTGATTATCTTCAGTGAAAAACTTTTTCCAAGCTTCAGAGATCAGCTCTACTGGTAGATGAGGTGCTTAGGGACATGGTTTAGAAGTGTTTTTTTTTGTCAGGGTAGGTTAATGGTTGGACTTGATGATCTTAAAGGTCCCTTCCAACCTCACCAATTCTATGATTCTATGATTTATAAAACCCTAACAATCTTAGTGGCTTTATTGTTAGGATGTAACTAGTTACTATGTAAGCAAAAAAGTGGACAAAATGTTAAAGAAATAGAAGTTTCTGTCTTACCTTTCTAATTTTTTTCTTTCATCAAACATTTATATAATTCAAAATACAACAATCTAATAGTATTGTCAAGATATTCAGGTAGTCCCTCACAGAAATTGCACTTCGGAGCCTGACACACCTGTGTCTTTCACTTACCAAGACATACTCAACAGCCTCCAAGGGTCTTAAGGAAAAAAATCACAGCAAAATAAGTCTAAATTTTCCTGGTAACAGTATCATTGTGAATACCTAAAAAACATGGGTTTATTTCAAGGGCAATTGTATTTTAGTTGAGGATCTGACAAACAAAAAACATTTCCAGCTAATGAATTAATAAAACTAATAAATAAAATTAAACTAATGCCCAGATGTCATTTCAGAGATTAGGTTCTACAGAAACCCTTAAATTTGACATCCTTCATGAAATTTGGGTCTGAATCTACGCTTTACAACTCAGGGCCTTTACACTCTAAAAGCTTTCTTCAAACAATCAGAAACCTGAGAATCCATCTTTTTCCTGGTAACTCAGGTATGGCCAGTATTAGCCTGTTCTTTAACCCTACAACACTGGAAACCACAGTAGTGAAGCTGGCACTTAAATTTGACCTTTAGTTATAAAATTCCAGAACACATCACCTACCTCTTCAAGTGCTTTATCAAAAGAATTAAATTTGAAGCATCTCAGGAGACCTAGTGCTGGACTTTTTGCCTGAGTAGCATCCGCTCTCTAAAAAGAAAGCATTTGGTTGTCTACAAATGGAACGTCATCTTATTTTTTAGGGACGCTTTTTGCCAGCAGTATTTAGAACAAGTAGATCAACACATGCTCTAATTATATTTAGCATAACAACCTTATTTAAAATGTAAATGGTTATAGTTATTCTTTAATGTCACTTGTAATAAATCCACACTGCATTAATTTCCCAAGTAAGGCTGCATTATTTAGTTCATAAGTTTAAAAAAAGTCTTTTTAAAATGTTTACTGTTTACTATTTACAAATAATGGTAAACACAGGTTCAGAGCAAAGTTACAAAACAAGAAGGGGGTTTTCTCTGGCTTGGTTAGAATGCCGTATTTTTATTTTGGTGATTGCAAAATTTCTTATGTATGTTTTACTTGTTTTCCCTCTTTTAAAGAAATCCCATCAAAGACCTAAGATCAGACAGACATCTCATGTCAGAGAACCTCTCCTAACTATGCATTTAGCAGGTGACAATGTCAGTGAATTCAATACATATGCAGGTTGATCACAAAGCGAAACACAGTGGTCTACTCCCTAGGTACTTGTAGAGGGGATACCTAATATTAAACATCTCTTAAGGCAAAACCTCTCTCAAAGTGGAGTGCTAGAAAATTTTGGCTGCTTCCCCAAAACCTTCAGAAAAACAGCATCACTGAGAAACAAAACTTATCTTACAATAAAAATGTTCCCGATTCTCTTGTTTCAGTAGACCACTTTTAATTTCTTTAAGCTTTCCAAACTTGGCATCTTGTTACAATGAGCTGTTCTTATTTTCCATGTATGGGAGGGCTTTTCAAATTATCTGTGAGACTACAGATTCCCTTAAGAACCCCAGTGAACTTTTCTAAGGTCAGATTCTACCCCATCATTGATGAAAGCTAAACAAATTTATCTTGCTGATAAGCAACAGGAACCCTTCTGCAAGGATGAAATTGCGAATATTAGACCACCCTTCATTTTACAGAGCCTGTGTGAATGAGTTTCCCAACTCCCTTCAAATTCCAGATGCAATCCAAGCAGATCTGATTTTTCTCTCACACTCCACCATAACCTATCAATATGCTTTTCCTAAAATTGTGAAAAAACATCTTAGGAAACCGAGTTCAGCTGGTGATCACACAATCTTGTTGATGACTTCTTACCACGACTTCCTACCCCATGTGTGACCTTCTCTTTTTCATACAGTTAGTAAGAAAACACAGTATCTCATGAGGAAGTGGGCAGGTGAAATAAAAAAGCGAAATTTCATTTGGATTAGACAAGTATTACAGTTTTATAAAGTACTCTTTTAACACCTAAAGTGTGGAAAAATCACAGCCTTTGTGATATGTAAGTCTCTTACCGCTTGTTGATAGCATAAAAAAAATTGATGTCAACTACATGTGTATCACTTTAAGTGTGAAAGATCTTGCTATCAAGGATAGTATTGGCCAGGATGAGACAGCCATTATACAAATGTTTGTGCTGGAAAGCACAAACTATACATATGAAAACATGAGAGAAATCAGATTAGCTGTCTCTTTCATTTTGCCTATTTCATTTTAGCTCTGGGTTTGTAGCAACACATAAGAAATGGGTAACTGCATCCATACTTACAAAAAAAAGAAAAAAGAAGAAAAAAATCTCTACCCATAGTTTATTCCACCTACAGCAATCTACCAAAAGAATGAGGGGCATTTGTTCTCCTTCCTCATCAGAATAACTAGTGCAGAAAAACTGACACATGTTCACAATCACACCAACTGCACGTCCCTCCCTCTTCCAACTTCGGGGATGCATCTGTCACTGCTACACAATCTTATTTTATTATTATATTTGCCTGCGTTTTCATATTTGATCTGGTTTGTCATTCTTCTTCTCCCTGTTATTTTCTCGTTCCTATACATATATTCAACCACAATTCAGCTGGTCTGAAAGGAAAAAGCGCTGGAAATAACGTATTTCAGATATTTGACATAATTTTGAACATTTTTAGGTTGCATCATCACTAGAACTCAGAAGATATTTTCGACAAAAAACACTTGGCAAACTAGTCACGCCTAGGCCAAAGTATGGTATCCAGTACCTACTTATGGTTTCCAGTACCTACTTTGCACATATCTGAAAGTTCACAGCCTCCTGAAATGAACACTGTCCCTTCATTTCTGGAAGGGAAAGCTGTACAGCTTGAGATAAAATTATGTCACAGATCTCTCAGTCCATCATTTTTCTCAAAAAAAAAATCACAGAATCACAGAATGGTAGGGGTTGGGAGGGACCTCTGGATATCATCTAGTCCAACCCCCTGCCAGAGCAGGGCCACCTTAGAGCAGGTTGCACAGGAACGCGGCCAGGCAGGTTTTGAATGTCTCCAGAGACGGAGACTCCACCACCTCCCTGGGCAGCCTGGTCCGGTGCCCCTCCATCCTCAAAGAGAGGTGCTCCAGTCCCCTGATCATCTTTGTAGCCCTTCACTGTACTCCCTCAAGCACTTTCTTGTCTTTCTTGAACTAGAGGGCACAGAACCAGACACCGTACTGCAGATGCAGCCTCACCTGGGCAGAGTAGAGGAGGAGGATGACCTCCCTTAACCTGCTGGTCACACTTTTTTTAATGGACTCCAGGAAACCATTGGGCTTCTTGGCCACAAGGGCACAGTGCTGCCTCATGGTCAGCTTGCCTACCAGGATTCCCCAGTCCTTTCTGGGAGTGAAATGAAGCACCCTCCGTAGACGCAAGGAGAGATACAGTGTGTACACTAATTAATAGAAGCTGTTTTCTCCTTTTGCACATGCAAAGCTTTTAGCTGCAACCAGTGAGAAAGATCTGGAAGAATCAACATTTCCTTGGACAAGCCCGTGGCCAGAAAGAGATGAGTGCTGTGTAGAGAAGAAAAAGAAAAAAAACAAGACAACCCATTTTATTTTAAAAGGCTTCTTCCCGACACTATTCTGCCTGAATGCTAGAAGGTCTTCACGATACTAGCTGGAACTGCTGTGAGGTAATTATATGTAGTTACATAAAGCAGCCTAATGCTAGCCCAGCAAATTGTCTAAAAGAAGGGAACGTATTCCTTGTTAAATGTTTTGTCATGATGACCATGCCCTTTATTTATCTCTAACACAACATGCTTATTTTGCCCCATCTACTGTTTTCACCCTGCAAATTTATGAGGCTCTATTAATCTTCTGCCCTGCTGACTCTCTCTGTTGCAAAGTGTCAGCAGACTTTTGTACCTTGCTAATGTACAAAGTGCTTCCTATGAGTAATATCAGCATTTTGCCTTTTAATTGCACATATAATTTTTAGGTCTTACAGCTAATAAGGGAATTGAGACCACAGTTCATCATTGTCTTGAATGGTACTCCAGGGGTGTAGGGACTGTAGAAGCTCAGAGAAGAATATACTTGTCCTCGTTCCAAGCAATAGTTTCTCTCATTATAGCAGCCCCATTCACACCAGTACAGTTACAGGTCTGCCAGCATTTCCATGATAAGTCCAGCTTTTTGTGGTTTCAAAACTGTTGTAAAAATGTATTAAAACAAAGCATGCATTCTTTCTGCTTAGGGCTTCTTTTTCATTATTATTATGCATTATTGTTTCTGAATTATTATTGTTATTATTATTACTTTCTATATAAGTTGGGTTTTTTATTTTAAACACCTTATTACTTGCAGGGGAGCAAATGTTGCTTTGTGGTCCAACTGAAAACTGGTATTCCTCACATGCAAATTAGGTTGTGAGTTTGTCCATTTTTTGTTCCATCTTTTCCATTAAAAACCAAATTTAAAAAAGGATAGTATGGTGCTAACTCGGAACAATGCACAGTAATTTTATATTAACAACCTTTAACAAGAAGTTTTCCCCTCATCTTGAAATGCACATTATTGAGGAGTATTCTTATTGTTGAATCAGTTGGAGGGGAAAATATAATTTTGCATTCCTTTTTTCTGTGGTAGTCAATTAGAGAGAAGATCTCAAGTATCATATGCTTGAGGGCTTGAAGAGCATGTGCCAAATTGCGCAACTAAATACTTCTCTCATAAGTATGCAAAGCAATAAAAAGTAAACAGATTGACTACCGGAATATCATGCCACAGGAGTTGACTGTAAGCAAATGACAGGCTGTTCTTAACTATTGGGCATTACTTTACTGTGGAAAAGTCCACGGAAGTATCAGAGGTCTGGTATATTTTTCAGATTCTGCTAGGAATGGTGCAAACCGAGGCACCACTTTGAGCTTCTGGTCATAATGCAGGGAGTGTGGAGGCCAAAAAGGAACTGTTGCTATATGCCCTCCAAAAACACTTTTCTATCAGCAGATTAGATGTTTCTGTATGGCCTCACAAGTTTTATGCCATGCAGATCAGTTGCTTATTTTCATTTCCTCTGTTACTGCACGCCTGTGATGTGTGGGTGAGATAACACTTCAAAAAGTCTCCTGTCTTCCTTACGATTTCCTCACTCTTGTGCCACAGTTTGCCAACATCTGCATCATATTGGCTATTCATCTGAAGGTTTTTAACATTTGGTCGTTATATCATCTCCAGTTCCAGTGTTGTTATAAACTGATGTATTATTCATGCAATCCAGGGCTCAATATTCAAACTTGTGGACTTCGTGCTATATTACCATCATAAACATTGATTTCAAGGCACCCATAAGCACTTTTAGTCCTTCACCAAAAACACAAAAAAGAGACTTCTGTACTCTGTGGAGCATAAAATCAAAGGCTATACACACATGGCACAATGAGATGCCAATTGAGAGATCCCAGATAGATGTCCAGGCACACAGAGGGCACTTGGCAGATATGTGCCAAAGCCCACAAGCTGTGTAGCTGCATCTCCACACATTTGAGGTCTTAGACTAAACAACCGTGACTCTCTTAATGAGTTTGAACCCTCCACTGCACTGACACGTCTACACTGCTCCCTCTTCTGGGGTCAACTCAATGAAAGGTGGCCACATGCTGACAGATGGCCTTGATCGACAAGTGAGTTTATAATAAGACCAAAAAAGGAGAGGGGAACAAAGGCCGTGGTTCACATAATCTTGGCACTATTTTAAGCATTCAAGCAGTTTTGTCCTCTTATGAAAGCCCATTCTTTTTTTGCTCATTTGTGGGACAAGGATTGTGAGATGAACAGTAAAACCTACATTCACTGGGTGCAAGGTGAGAAAGACAAGAAGGGTTCAAACAGGCTCTGGGTGAACATTCTCAAACTTCCTCACAAACTGGATCCTCACTCTGGCTTCCTGGCTCCTTGTTTGCTTTGGTGGAAAGATAACCTCAGTTTTAATTGAACAGTTCCCAACTATACTCTTTCCAGCCAAGTTTCTCACCTGAGTTAAGAATAATGTTGTCACTATGTATGAGTGACACCAGTAGTATCTGGAAAACAACTGCAAAATAGTCTTAAGGGAAGTATTTGTATGTGTGTATACATATATATATATATAAAAATAGGTGTGTAGATATGTATATATGTGTGTATGTAAGTGTGTATGTACGTATTTATTAAAAGGACAAAGAATAAACACTTTTTAAAAGATCCACATATTAGAGATAAGCAAGGTTTGCTATACAGGCTCTCAGTCCATCTCAGCATTACAGTAAACTCACAACCCTGTCTCCCGTTGTGAATACATCTCCTGAAGTGCACGACCAAATTACAGGCCTTACACTTTGCATTAGCCCCTATCTGTGCTACTTACTTTAAAACAATACTGTAACAATTCCTATTAACGCAGATATTACTGATAGTAGGAATAAACCTAGAAATTTGCATTAGGCAGATTTGGGGGGAAAAATAGAGGACCATATAGGCTTCTAAAAAGGTTTTTAGGGAAAAAAGTGGCTTCATGAAGACGTAACTAGTTGTTCACAGTATAAAATGTGGACGAAATACAGACATTTCATTAGATTTTCCAAAAAGTTACACAAATATTCATCACTAATTTTTCTTTCATTTAAATTGCCTTTATAATGTCTCTTATTATTTTATTGTTAAAAAATTTGAAATATTTTTTTCTTACCTGTCACAAAAATACCCTTCCTCCAGTTTTCCTTTGTAGTTGCCATTACTGTGTCTCCCCTCAATGAAGAGTTATATTCCAAAGGAAAATATTAACCTTATCTTACCTCTCTAGTTAAAAATAAAATTACTTCCAAACTTCTGAAGCTTATATTCCTTCAGTTATTGAAATGATTATTAAAAAAAAAAATAAATTCCTCCACCCACAGCATGAACTTGACTTCTTTATTTCTTTTTCTGGCTTCTCTTTTAAACTGGGAGTAAGTACTGCACATAGCAGATTATCAAATGCACTTAAAACAAAGCTAGACTACATTAATTAGTGTTGTATGTGCACTTGAAGTGGGTAATATAGTTCATCCTCTGGCACTCAGCTCATTAATTTCAAAATGTATGTTACTAAACCTCTTATCTTGGTTTTATCTAATTAAATTATTAAGATGAAACTTAATAAAACCAGAGGTTTTTAAATGTCATTCAAGGCACAGATACAATTAAGAGATCAAATATTCATCATTTTAGAAGACTCAACCCAGCAAGACCACTTTTTGTGTATGATCAATTCTGTGCTGATTTTTTTTCCAGACTGAACTGTCTTTATTTCAATAATGTTATGATTTGCAAAGATAGATAGGAAATTAGTACATACCACTCTGAAGAGATAGGCTAATTAGGGTTCAGTCTGGTATTGATATGTACGTATTATAAACACTTAGATAGTATAGATTATCAGTGGCCTTGGAGCTAAAGTGGTGTTGCAGGCTGTTATTGTCCCCTAAATATTCTAGTGTCACTGGGCCAGCTGAATTTACTGTCAGAGTGATCTGAATGGCTAAACACAAGTGGTTGGTGTGTTTTAGACACCCTGATGTATCCAAGATATTTGGTGGCAGATGTGACGTAGGCACTACATACGCCCTTCTGTGGCAGCAGCTGGAGACAAGGCCAGATAGCCAAGAGCATTTAAAATCGCAATAGACATCTGTATTGAGGCACCTGAATTACCTCCAGACAATCCAGATACTGCGTGCTGTAAAGACTTCAATACTTCTGTCTGAAACGTGGAGTAAGTTTGTTCTAGGAGGAGAAATATGAAATCATGGAGTAACCAGGAATTACTAGCTTGCAAAATAACAAGTTCAGTCACAGAATCACAGACCCATTCAGGTTGGAAGGGACCTCAGGAGGTTTTCATTCCAATCTCCTGCTCAAAGCAGGAGCAGCTCTGAGATCAGCCCAGGTAGCTCAGGACTGTGTCTAGTCTGGTCTTGAAAATCTCCAAGCACAAAGACCACAGAACTTCTCCAGAAAAGCTACTCCACTGCCTGACTGTCCTCATGGGAAACAAGTGTTTCCTTGTACGAAACCTGAACATCTCTTGTTTCAGCTTATACTCGTTGCATTTTGTCCTCTCATCATGCAACACTGTGAAGAGCTTTGTCGACTCTCCTTGATGGCATCCTGGTAGGTTTTGCTAGTCAGCACACAACATTTAGTTACTGGATCAGTCAGAGTTTTGGCTCCCATATATGACCCACCTGGCACTGGAAAGCTTCTTCACAGGATTCAACCAGAGTTACAGTCTGTGCTTCTAACTGAACACAGAAGAGTTATCAGAGCTCAAAAGGTAGCTGCCATGGATGCATAGTAGAAAGTGGTTGAGTGTAACACCCAAGGTGCAAAGGTAGAAGGGTAGAAGAATAAGTCCCAGGGCCACGTTATCATTATTTTGGCACATATGAAGTCAGAAAGTATGGGTACTCCAAACATGACATATTTTAACGTAGCTGGTTATGCGTTATCTGGACTGGAGAAACCTCCCCACAGAAGAGAGAGAGAGCCAGTCACAGCTCATGATACCTATGTCACAATTATTGTTACTCATTGACAATATTGACAGCTACAGTCTGCTACATCTGGTTCTCTGACAGACCCCTGGAACAGTGGCAGAATAGTCTGTAGAGTTAATTTAGGTATCCATGACAAGTGGCTTCAGCAGACTATTTAGAAATAACTGTAAGTCATGTTATGTGGGTACATTCCAGTTCGTTGGCACAAATATTTCAGAGAAAAAAAGCCTCTAGGAAACTAAGCTTGAGGCAACTATACAAGAGAAGCAGCAACAAGGAGGACGTGTACATCACAAGAGGGGGATGTAGCTTCACTGGCTGGCTGTATTTTGATCTTTGAATTCTGTACGCAGACAGTTCACAGTGTAAGAGTTGTGCCACAACTAGCTAATGTTCTGTAGGTACTGCCTACTGAGAACTTGGGGAATGGCTATTTTTAGGGTTGCAAAGTCAAGCACTCCAAAAGCCAGGAAGGTTAGGGTTAGATACAGGCAATAAAATAACTGTTTATTATTCCAAAGCAACCCTCCTCAGACAGGCTTAACTAGAGGGTAATGGTGTAGGTATGTTTTGCCAGGGTTTCACAGACATTTCCTGACAAAAAAGGAATAGGATGGCAATAGTACTCTCTGTACTTAAAGAAATCAACTCAGACCAACATACTTTCATACTCAGAAGCTTCTTCCTTCTGCTCCATCTCTTGAAAATATTTCAGCCCACAGGCTTACCTCCTTTCCACCTTTAGCAACTTAACTTTCTGTGCCCATACTCAGCCTCCAGTTTTCAGACTTGCCATCCCAGCCCTCTTGTCCTTCAGGCAAGTTTCCACTCCCGCTCTTAGACCAGGGAGGTAGCTTGAACCTTCTGTGACTTGAATTCATATTTACACTGAAGCAGACTGAAGTGTTTGCAGTGTTCATCAGGCTCAGCAGCGAATATGTGTCCTGTCACAGGGTGAGGCATATGTCCACTTGTGTTCCAAGCTGAACACAAAGCTGTCAAAAGGCCAAGGGACAGAGCATAGTTGGTGGATGCATGGAGTAAGATATGTAAATCTGATGGATTATGGCTAGCATCTTTAATGCAGCCTGGGTGGATGGTGCCTGTGGAATATGTGTGCAATGTCTCCATAACTTTGATTTGGATTAAGAGACAATTCCATCAGAAGATTCTGTCACCTTTCTGCTTTTCCTTGGCCCCTCAAAATCTCCTTCAGTATGTTGCCTTCACATAAAAAGTTAAATTTTGTTTTGACTAGAGTCAGACACCTATATTTGGCTATAATTACCAGGTACGTGGAAGAAATGGTGCAGTGGGCAAACTAAGGAACATGGCATCTGGGGAGGTGCATGTGGATACAGGAGGTTCCAGCCATGAGAAACCTCCTGCCACGAAGTCAAGAGCCAGGAGGTTAGGCATTGACAGCCTCTTGCCTATTCAAGAAGCAACATTTCTGAGTTCTCATCAAATCTCTTTCCACACAGTTATCCTCAAATTAAAAGAGAAAAAAAAAAAAACAAACACAACAATCCATTGCTCTGCCTTGAAAGCTGCCAGTCTCCAGATCAGTGAATGCAGTAGATTCAGTGTTTTCTCTTTGGTACTGATGTCATTATGATTGTGGCTGCAAGTCCTGTTCAGGATAAATAACACTTTGTACAAAAGAAATAGCAAAATGCTTTCTACTTTGGGATGAGCAATCAGAGTAAGACAGACAGAACTGAAAGGATGATAGGAAGAAAACTCGAAGAACATAACTATAGATGGTCCCACTTTAACAAGATAAGTCAGCACATCTATGATGCTGGGCAGGGCATTCCCTTTGCTGAAGTACAGAGGACTGGACACATATTAAACTATTCTATTAGTTCAGGATTGGAACAAAGGTATTAATTCAGTGGAACGGAAAGTGTCTTGTCTATCTGCCGGATCTACCCATGCACATCCAGATATAAGTACGGCTGCTCTCACAGGAATGACAGCTATCATTTAGCAACAAAAATATTGAAGGGCATTATCTGACTTTAAAAAAAACAAAAAACAACAACACAAAAAAACAAACAGAAAAATGTCTTTGAGGCAGCCGAGACATCTGTCCTGCTTTGTCTGCCTTTATCTTCTGAGGATGTTTAGGTAAACACCCACAATCTTCATAAGGACAGACCAGCTCAGTGAGTAAGGTTGGTATGCTATAAAGGACTCATTGTCTATATTCATTTTAGGTTGTACCTACAGAGGATTTATAGAAACAATACCTAGGTGGCACTGAGGAGGCTATCAGTGCTATTTACAGACAATTTAAAGGAATAAACCTGCAGTTACGCCTGTGTTTGCTTTCCCTTGTGGTCTCCCTGCAACGCTTTCTAATCCTATTGTGACTTGATTGTTTCACAGCAAAGTGCTCCACAGAGGCCAGTAATTGGCACGCAGGTTCAAATTAGATTGCTGTGTGTTTAGGAAAGCAGGGGTCATTTCCCATCAGCACCACTCATTAAGAAGCAGAGTGCTAAGTTTTCTATTACAGAAAATACTCCTATGTAAGTGTGTGCGTGCTTGGGAGGGGGATTTTATGTATAACCTAGAGCAGAATGAGCCCGTGATCAACAATATGAAAGCACCTTCGGTAAAGGAATATATTAACTATATCCTCAGTGACAGTTTTCTTAATTCTACATCGGTCTGACCGTTGTGCACAAATTCCTTTTCACCATGAAGTCAAACATATGGATGAATTCATAAGCCAGCTTGGAAGCAGACAAAAAGTTGGCCTTCTGGGCCCCCGGCTCATGTGAATTTTAATCAGGCTTTCAGTGTTAATGGCACATCAGCCAAATTTCAGTTCTGGTACACTCAAGGTCCCAGTCAGCTCCTGCGCATTTGCTGTGGGAAGAAAGGAGAAGCCAGCATTCAGGAATGAAGTGATTGGGCCCCAGATTAACCGAAGGAAGAGCGACAATGTCAGTATGCACCAGAAAGGAGAGTGAAGGACGAGTAGGATTAAGAAAAAAAGAAAGAAGAAAAAATCTGTCAAGAGGAGCCAGTTAGCAAACAGTCTGCCACACGCTTAATTGTTCCTGGCGACAGACAACTCATCATTTGATAATGTTTAAACAGAGGAGAGGTACTGGGATAATTCCTGCTTCACCTGAGATACCCTGGGCACCTGACTTGCCTCAAACGCTGAGTAGTGTCCTTTCCTCTAGGATGACTAAGGGAGGTGTCTATGTCCTGCCCCTGACTCCTTCAGAACCAGAAAGTAGGCACGGCAGCACTTGCCCCTCCAGGGAAATCTCACTTGCTAGGCTTGCATCAACCATTTTTAACTCACACATTATCGTTCCTGTGGTATAGCCCCTGTTTTGCATAATAGCCTAGTGGTTAGAGGTCTCCTGCCAGAAAGAGGACACCCGGGGTGTAGCTTGAGGCGGCTGCAATCCTACACCGCCCCGCTGCAGAGGAGTCCCGTGGGCAGAGAGTGCCAGACTTATTTCTAACGAGAGTATTTTCTGCTCCTTAATGAACCGTGGGGAGGGGGGAGGGAAGGTCACTGCATGGAAATGGCACGAGGTCGGATGGAAAGCAAGCAGAGGAGTGCGCAGGGCCCTGGCTCAGTGGTAGCGTGTGTTCACCTGAGTCTGAGCAGATCTGAGATGCTGGCCCGTGCCCTGAGGAGTGGGTATGTATTTCACATGATGCCTTGGAATTAACCCTTGGAGGACTCCCCATCCCCCTGGTCATTTAATTTCATGAACCTGCTCCAAGTTTCAAATCCCAGTTTTACAGAAGCATCACACAGGAGACAGATGGGGTCTGACATGTGTGCTGCTCACTATTGCCTGCTCCATCTCTAGTGGATCCTTTTCTAGAGGATCCATATCAACAACTTCCTGAACTCTTGCCTCATTCACTGGGGCAGTGCAGACCTGATGCGCTGAGGTCAGTCTTGCAAACTCTGCTCCTAGGGCACCATTCAGAAGGTGGCCCTGTTCTTAAAACTACCTTCTTCTTCCCCTCGTGTCAATCTTCCCCTCGTGTCAATCATACTAATCAAAATGTTTATTGCACTCTTCACCAAGTCCTGGGGTATCCCACGGCGGGGAGAGGACCTCATCAGAAAGGCATGAATAGGTAATCCCAGGGCCACAACCTGTAGCTTGTGGACACTACATTTTTGGACTCTAGTAGTGTACAAAAATGCATGCCTAAGAAAGTTTATGACAACAAAGTGTACAAACGTACAGGGTCATTTTACTAGCCCTTTCCTGGTCTCCAACCGCTTTCAGCGACGGGACTTCCTGAAATTGCTTGGGATTCTATGTCTCTAGTAAACATCAGTTAATTTATTTTTCAAGGTATTTATCCAATGTCCTTTGAACCTTTGCTAGCTCTTTTCTTTCCCAGGGAAACTTGCTCTGATGAAAACAAAATATATTGAGATATTTAAGTAAAACAACTCATGCTTCCTCTTCCCCCTCCTCTCACCAGCAAGGTGCATTTTTAACACATAAGAATGAAAAAAATCTGCTGTGTATGTGAAACAGAGATAGCAATCTTCATTTTCACTTGCTCCCTCTGACGTGAGCCTTAAAGGTACGCTATAATGATGTAACCTGTCATGGAAAGCAATATCAAATCTAGTCTGATGATATAAAGCAAGAAAGAAATTATACCTTTCTGTGGAGTTTTGCTGTGTAAATTGAGGTAAATTTCAGTTAGTGCTGGCATTTCTCCTTCCCCTCTCCCTAGTCACCATCAGCCAGTGTTGTGCATTACGGGCTTTTATCTGCATTATGTTTTGTATCCAGCATGGCGAGTCACAGCTTTGCAGAGACCCCTTGTCTTTTGACCAAGACTGCATGCCTCCGTCTTCTCATCATACATCTGTTGAAATGTTGTAAAATCCGCAGTCATCTCTGGATTGAAAATGTGTTAGCGTGTAAAGTGCTATAAAGAAATATAGCTGTTGCTTCAATTCTGCTGAGATTTGCCTTCATCTCCTTAGGATTTTACCACATATTCACTAACATGCTGAGAATACATCTTTTTTTTCTGGTATGGCAACAGAAACACTGCTGCTCTCTGAAATCTCATTCGTTCTGGTTGGACTCTCACAACTGTAAACATGTGGGAAAAAAACCTGATTGACTGCTTTTTTCCTAGAGAAGACAATCCATGAGAAACCAGCGTGATATATTCAGAAATATATATTTCCAAGTAGTGCCACACCAGAATAAAAGGCACAGATGGGCTTTCAAGAAACTGGGGGAAGAGAAAGAGAGAAGGAAGAAATAAGCAAATGGAAATTTGAAAAGTTATAGCAAAAATTGGCTTTGTACGGTTTTATTTTCTAATGCAGATCATCATAAGAACATGAGAACTGCAGTATCAGCTCAATCAAAGACCCAATTAGCCCAATATCTTGCCTCCAAAAATGGTCAATTGTGGTTGTCTAAGAAAAGTATAACCATGATACAACAGGACCAACAGCTAATTAAACTTCTCCAGAACAGTCTCTCAGTGACCAGTGATTTCTTAAATGAACATCTATCTGGTGATCCTGAGTAGACTTCCCTTCCATTCTTTCATTCACTGTTTTTAAAATCAGTAATATTTTCAGCATATACAATGTTTTCTGATGAGTTCCACAGCTAAAAAGCACCTCTTTTCCTTGTTTCAAACCTACTATTTGCTAGTCTTAGTCAGCCAGACACCTTATTTTGTGGGGTTGGAAATGGCTGGTGAGGACAAGAGTAGACCCCCTCACCTCCACACCAGTCCCATACCAGCACACGGCCAGGCATGTGTAGCCTTGGCCACCACCCAATGGAGCAACCACAACCACCGCCACCATGGTGATGCTAACAGTTGTACCAGGAACCTGAACTGCAGAGTCTGGAAGACAATGTTTGGGATAAACATGTAATTGTATTGTATTTTGGTGAGAAACTGAGGGAAGACTGGTTTGTTCTTCCCTCCTAGGTTCACAGGCCACAGGTCTCTGTTGTCGAGAGGTCCCAGCAGCCATGTCCTTCCGCATTTATAAACCATTAAGGTCACTCAGTCACTTTGGAAAAATTGCCTTGATCTGATGAGATTGTGCTGCACGCTGGATATAAACAATGCGATGTTTTTCCCAGTGAGCTTCTTTATTCTGAGTTGCAATTGCACGTTTTGGGATCTGGCAGTTAGAAACCTTCTGCTTCACTTATGTCCCATATCACAAACCTGATGGACTGACCCCTGAGTGAGAGTTTAGGTCTTTCCAGATGGAGCAAAATTAGCAACAAAGTACATATCGCAAAGCCTTTTAGGAAAGATGTGCTTTTATTGACTGTAATAATACTGCAAGGTAGAATGAAATTACTTTGTACGTACAAACATACCCCAGCTATTTCTTTCCACACAATTCTGGCTATTCAGCTTTATCGAGACCACCACAATCAGCAAAATAGCCACTAGTTGCACAGGTCAAAAAATTTAACTTAAAATATAAGCCCTGCTGAAGTCACTGCATTTCCTCATAGGCTTACACGTATGTGTTCTATTCAGAGTGATGGTGAGACTGTAATAAATCTCCTGTGATGTGTATTTCTCAGGTATGACATGATTTTTCAATGGTTCAGAATATGGTCTAAGTTCTGTTGGTCCCTCTGTTATCTATCAAGATATTTTCTTCTCATATGCGTTATTTCTAATTTATCTCCCCTCTTTTTAATTTATTCTAGAACTTCTGTGAAATCAAAATAAACTCAAAAATCCATTCAAAGAGTTAAATACAATAACTTCATCATTAGAAAGGACAGTATGTAACTATCAGGTCAAACGGTCTATCTTATGTTAAATGACAGGTCAAAGAAAGTTCATTCCTAATAACGCAAATCACAAATCAGTTTTTCAGGAACAGCATATATGAAATTATGTCTGAAACATCAATAGCAGGTTTTTTCCCTTATAATTATTATTAGCTTGGTAATAGTCGTTAGTGACCTATCTCTTTCTGCTGATTTAGTAAAGTGCACCTAATAACAAGCAGGGGTCAAACGTACAAACCAAATGACACTGCATTCCCTAGATACATAGTGCAGTTTCTAATGATGTAATGAATGCCTTGCAGTGTTTGTGTCTCACCCACCAAAATTAAGCCTATTAGAGTAAAATATGCCAATTGAAGACATTACAAATCTTGCCTGGAATATAAAACAAATCTCTATAAACAGTATTAAAATAACAAACTACCTCTTGTGTTAGAGAGGCTGAATCTCTAAAGTAGCTTTTATTTCCATTCTCAGTTAAAAAATCAAGCCTTCAGAAATGGTGTATATTTGTTATATAAATAGCAAGAAAGAGAGAAAGCAGTGTCACTCCACGGCCTCTTTTTTGCAGAGAATTAGTCATGACTCCAACAAAAATATCTTTTTAAAGAATACATCTTTTTTTTATGCGAAGGAGAAAGTATTGTCTTATAATTTTAGACTTTATATGGGTATTTTAGCACAGGAGAGACGACCCTCTCTTAGACAAAGAGAGTTGGTACACAGTTCAGGGGAAAAAATAATAATGCTTATATCCATCTCTGTATTAAGAGTACCATCCATAAAATCTGTATCCATAAAATCAGCTAGTCCCTTACTTAACTCTGCTGGAACCCACTCAAGCCATTGAGTTTAGAACTGCGGTATTATTATTCTTTGATGTCTATAGCTTAGCAGCACAAAGCTGGTCTCCAAGCACTTACTCTCTATAAAGAAACACAAATGTTTGGCCTTTGGGCTGCAAATATTGTGTCACCATTGATTTTTAACATATAAAGTGTATTTTCCTGAATGTCAAGTATTCTCAAAGTGCAGGGACTCCCATGAGCACGGAGTGTCGGGAATTAAAGACAGTTTAAAAGCAGGAGCTACAAGCAAGGAAAGAAGAAAGTAATGGCAAGAAATGAGAGAAAGAAATGAAAGAATAACTAATATGAACTTAGCTAGGTATTATATTATCGTTTATCTCCCAGACGAAAATATCACCTGGGGAACGTAATATCCTACCATCAGTAAAGAGAAGACTGACCTGTGAAACTATCAATAAAGCTTTTCTTACTACATAAGGTAGTTTTCTTTAAGGATTTGTATATCCTATGCACTAGAGGAGATTGTTTTTCTCAGCTAAATAATAGGATTGATTTGGGGATCAGACACACAGATGGTTCACAAACAGTGAAAGTGTCAGTAGCTGAATGCAAATGTGGCTCTAACAATTTCCTATTATTGCCTTATAGCAGGTCAGTGTTTGTTTTTCTGCACTGTATCAACTGCTTCGACGCTATTTCACTAAACCAATCTCCTTGAGAAGGTGGTTCAGACTCTGACCTAGCCGAGGCGCGTAGACTGGGAGCAAGTCATCCTGTTCTCCTGGGACAGAGCCAAGTTCTGCATCACCTCCAGCAATGTCTGCCTCCTGCTCGAGTACAGAGGTTTGGCTACAGGTGAACATAGCTGAGCCCCATGACTACCTGGGAAGAATCCAGACTGGGATAGCACCTTGCTCACACAGCTAGGAAAGCTGAGAGGGATTCAGCCTACTGGATGCAATGTCTTATACGATGTAGCCTCAGGCATTGCAACTCTGCGGTGTCCTTTACATAGGCTGGTGGTAAATCACCAGCCTATCCAATAATGAATAAGAGGAATACTCCTTCTAGGGGATTATTCAGAGCAGACCCATCGCCATAACGTATTTCTGTCACCGATGTAGACAGTCAAGGTTCCTGAGAGGGCAATGCTGAGTATCACATGTTCCTCCTCTGCTTCTTACAGTTCTCCAATAAACTTGTGAGAATACTTCCCTAAGCCAGACCTTTGATGCAGACTGGAGGAGAGACACCGCCTTTCCTCTCCGGAAAATGTCTTCCAAGCAGCTGTATTGTAAAAGTTGTGGTGGCTAAAACCCTGTTTGCTTTTATCCTTCCCTATTCCACTTGCCACTATCAGTAATCATTTGAAGGATATTACACACCAGAGTCAGAGATTCCTTTGAACTCTTTTCTCATTTATTGTGTTTACTAGATGTTTCTTTCAGAACTTCAAAAAAAGTCTGGCATCCATCTCAATTTTATCTGCCTAAGAACAGACAGGTTGCCATCAGACATTATCTCAGACATTTACATGAATATTGACTATTTAATGCAAAGCATTCTTTAAATATACAGGCATATATGCCAGCTCCTCTTAAAAAGGTTGAAGAACTTCGAGTTCTGAAACATTTAAGGAACATTAAAGGTATCTTTTTGAAAAAGGCCACCTCTTGAGAGATGGTGAGAATTTCCAACTGCCAATGTTAAAGCACTCGTCTCATCTCAGCAGCAGGCATGCAGGGTCTGTAAAACCTGCCCTAGAGACCAAAGCTACTCCATCTATTTCGTTTATCAAGGCGAAGCTTAAGAAGTTATTTGACATGTAAACAAGTGCAAGCATAGGAAAAAGACTTCTGATTGAAAAAAACCCCAGAACTGATTAAACAAAAGTGTACCAGTTTCCCAGAGCTAGAGGTAGATATGTTCAGGAATAAAACCAGGATCTGATTTATTTAACTAACTAAAGCTCAGGAATTGCATGTATAGTATTCCAGTGATCCTATTTGAGATATCTAGCAAACTGATCCTCCTAAAGGAACCTGATCCTACCTGATAGATCCTGCTTCAAAAAAAGAAACCTGTTCCTCTAAGTTAGATACCTAATTGAGGTGTTTTGAAGTCTTGATAATGTGATTATTTTTTAAGAACCATTCAAGAGTCCTTCAGATTTTCTGAGAAACTTCCATATCATTTTTTTTAGTGCCTATGTAAAAATTTATGATAAGAAGGCTATTGAACACCAAAACATTTAAGGAAAAATTAGGTAGACAAGATCTCCCCCAAAGCATTTATTTTTATCAGTTGGATTAACTCCTGGATAAAAGCTACAGATAACAATTTTATTAGCCATTGGAAAAATTAACTAAGGACTGCATTCTTTGGCTGGAAGTGTCTCTAAGATGCGTAACCTCAGCTATAAGGTGTGATGGAAGGATCCCAAAGTGAACTACTGTGTTCTGTGGTGATGACACAAGATGCATCTTCATCTGGACATAAAACATTTGTGAAGAAAGTGAAGAAAGTGGTGATCTACCTGCTAAGATGTGTATCTTGTCAAGTCACACAGTATCAGCTTTTAGGTGCTGGCAATTGATTTCAGAGTAAAATTTAAGACGCACTTGAAGCACTAAGTAGAACCCATTTGCTTGAGATCCTCTTTCTACAGGACTCCAAAATTGTTTTACACTAAATCTTCTCTGTTTGAAAAACAGCAACTATAGACACCGTGATCTTCAAGTGGCACCTACTTTCCCTGGTGATGAGAGCTCCTGCAGCTGTGGGTGGGGACCCTTCCTCTGGATTTTGCATGAGGGATACCTGCCTAAATGCTCGTGCATATTTGTGATGTACGGCTACTGATCGTACCGATGGTTTTAAAATGAGTACTGTGGATTAAGCCAATAGAAAAAAAAAGCATATCACTTTATCAAAAAGGAATTTTTGTGGCTTTCAGCTGCACTCCCCCCCACAAGGGAGAATTGCTTTAAAAAAATAAATGAAAACATCATGAGCAACGCCCACATATTGCTTCTAAAAATGCCTGGGATCTAGTAAAGAATGCAAAGGTTGTGGGTACTACTATGCATTTTCAGGAAATGGTTTAACTTTTTATCTTAGCAGTAATTTTACCTTTCTTTCTCTGTCTCTCTCTCACACACTTTGAAAGACAATATTGATGTTTTATTGTACACTGGGAAATATGACAATAGTCCAGAAATATTTCTGAAAATCTAAAATACAGCTATTGATTGTCTCAAAAAGTTTTAATCTTCAATTAGACATTGAACTTTAGAACTGGCAGAATATGTAAGATTTTTCTAGCCTTGAATAGCAGTTCATTTTTGTCTATGAATAATACATCTTGCTGCAATAGTGCAGGCAGACACTGGTATAATTAGATACATTTCTGAGGTCTGCCTATGGTTCATGCATCAAACACTGATCCTTCAGGCTGCCTTGTATAGGTCTATAGGCTTGGGACGCTAAAGAAATGAACACAGTCATGCTAACAGTGCCCTCACTCCAGTTACATATGTAAGATGACAGTGACTGCTCCAAGGCATACTAATTACAAAGTATTTAGCAGTCAGGCTCTAGCACACACCTGCCAGAAGCAGAGATGGGGGAAATGTGATATCCCTGTTTCTTATGTTACACAGAGCCCAGCTGGAAGTTAAGTTCTTAAGAGGCCAACGACTGTACAAACCATATGTTATCACAGTTCAATCATGCCCATAGCTTTCCCTATTTTAATGTATATTTGGCATTACAGGATAATATGACATCTTCAGACTAATCAGATGGATATCTTAACCGGTGGGAATATTAAGGTAATACAGCGCTACAGATAATATCCATTGCGTTATGTTAGTTTCGCACTTGTATTCCTGCATAATGGCTCCAGCTCCTAACCTGTTCTGACTATAAACTTTGCCAGGAGGCAGCCCATTTAATCTAGACACAGATTTTGTTATTTCGACTCATGCCTACTGTGGATCTTAACATTTTGTGTCCAAATAGCTCCTAGAAAAAAAAAATTAAAAATCCAGCTCTGTTTGAGTGTAAATTTTGCTGTGTTCATAAATTCATTAGAAAAGTCCAAAGAAAAGATAAATTAGATCTGTCCCGGTTTTTCTTGTTTTTAATACCTAAAGACAGAATATCACCTTTAAAAATTCTACTTGTTCTCCATTTTTATAAAGAAAATAGAGAAAAGGACCAGAAGAAGAAAGGAAGAGCACACTCATTTACAGATGCTCTGCAATGTAATTAGGAAAAAGGAGAAATAAAACAAAGAAAAGTTTTGCAGCACAGCATTTCACGGCAGCCAATTAAATTCTCTGTCCAAAAGATGTTTCAAGGAAGCCAGTCACTCTCACACTGGGGAAAAACTCAGATTTTCAGTTTTTCTTCTGACACTGGTGAGGAAGAAATCGCTTTTATCAGAATCTGGGAAATGTTTTGCCTTTTACATCATAATATTCTCTTACATCTGCTGAACCCAACCTTTTCTGTGACAGCATTTTCACCTGACTCCTTAGACCCCCAGCCTCAGGCTACCACAGTTTCCCGACATCACTGCGCGGCACAGTCAAGATTGGAACCCACGGACTGATGGCACATTGGAAGCTTAGTCCTCTGGCTCACAGAAACTGCACCCGATACAAACCCAGATGACTACAGAGCCAAAGGCAAGAGACACTTAGAAGCATTCTAGCACCTGAAGAGAAAGATCCAGAACCAGAGAAGCAGAAAGCCATGTCAGTGTGCTTTTGTGGGCTCAGAAAACACCTTTTTAATATACATGAGGTGTATGATTAACACATAGGGGGACAAGGCGTTCAGCAGAAAAAAAAAATAAGTTCCCTGGCGCTTTGACTACACATTTTCTATCTCAGTTCTTCCTCCTTTGGGAAGGGGCTCTATCTCGCACACGCAAAACTTTCTGCTAGGAAATAAAAGATGGAATCAAATTGCTTTCAACTGAAAAGTTGGGGAGAATATTTTTGATGAAAAAAGTAACTGTAAAAGATTTTATAGTTTTGTTCTCACTCTCTCCTCACCTCTGCATACTCATTGCTCTATCTTGCTTTTGATTTTTCCAATGAAGAAGGGAGAGAAAGAGAAAGTAAAATAGAAATACTGAATCTACTTTATGATCAAACACCTGAAGCTCTTGTATGTAACTTCCATTTAACAAAAATGCCTATGTTCATTTTTTTTTCGGCTAAAAAAAGAAAATTAATTTCAAACATCAACCCTTTGTGAAACCCAGCTGTTTGCATTACCATGAAAGAGATTTGCAACTCTTTCAGTTCATCTGTGCTGTTCATACATCAGTTTTAACTGAGTCAAGGGGAATGAGAAAAGTGACCCAGCTCTTCTCTTCCCACTGGTCTCTTTCCCCTCATCTTGCTCAAGCAAAACAGCCTTGATGACCAAATGTAAGTAACAACACAGTGAAATCTTCTGATGACTTGCATGCTGGTTGTTTTTGAGGAAGGACTGAATAAAGGCTTCAGAATTTCATCAATTATGTGTGCTAAAGTGTATTTTTCAGTAATTTAGATTCATATAGCCTGCTGTGGAGTTGTTGGAGAACTCAGTACTTCGCCAACACAGTGCCTCCCACCCTTCTGTCCCTCTATCCTACCCTCCAACCAGGGCAAAAGAAGGGCTGCCAAACAGGTGTAAAAATAGAAAAGTTCAGAAAAGAATAGTCACATATCAGAAAGTTACAGTATTTTCCAAGGAAGAAGAACTCACTAAAAAACACATTCTGCCTTCAGAAACTGTAAATCTACTACAAAATCTGCGTGTTCATCCAGATCCCGTCATTTAGACTAAAATTTCTCTTTGAAGACCTCAGCTGTACATGTCAGCATGCTGGCAAATGTCTTTATTCTCACTAGAAAAAGTATCTCTTTAACCCTTTTCTCACCAGAGTGCTGCTTGCTGCCTTGTCAGACAAGTATAGACCCAAGGGTAGCTTGAGTGTACAGTTGCTCCCCTCTTCTTCTTTTATGTTCCCATGGGCTTTACTTGCTAGTGATGAAAAGGCAAATTCTTTGTCCTTTATTTCTGGGTGTTTAACCTTTTGCATTTAACTGCGCCTGCCTAGGCACTTGCCAAGCCATGAGTTTGCTGCAATTCAGTGTCAGGGGGTTATCCCAGTGGACGCCAGTTGGCAGAGCGGAGTTCGGCATTTTTCCCTAAAAGCAGGACTTGAGCTGCTGAGAGAAACTGAACAATTTCTCATCCAAATGGTCTACTAAAGATCTATACTTCTTAAATTACTTTCTCTTTTTCCAAGTGGTGCCCTTGCTTTGAAACTGCATGATAGAGGAGCAGTAAGAGCAACAAGAAGTTGTATTAGATTACCACTAGATATTCCCACTTCTCATATGGATTTAAGTCTGTTATTCTTAGTGTATTTAATTTAGGACAAATTCTAATTAAACACTAGATTGCATATTGCATTTCAGTGTTTTGCAAGAAGAATCTCGTTTGTTTGCACAGTGTGGAATAGATACATGAATTACTCACTGACAATATGTTATATAAATCTGCAGAGTTATAATTAAAAATCCACTGCTAGTGAGGTTTTGTGATTGTGTCACGCACAAAACACAACAGAATAGAGCAATGTAAGCAATGTCAAGGGCTCCTCTTGCCACTTAAGGATTAATTAGACAAGAGTTAAATGTGTATTTATTACCTGCCTGTGTAGCTCTCTGACTGACTGCCCACAAGAAGCAACGGTTTCTGCATCCAAGCTCTTCTTGTGGCACCACAAGGAAAAGGCATCCAAATGGCCTGAGGCACCCGAGAATTTGGATCTACTCCATCACCTTTCTACTTCACTGTTTCCCTGGACATCTTTGGTCACGACGGCCAGTTATCCAAATCACAAGAGTCATCTTAGTTGACAGTAAAGCCAAGAGTAAATTTTTTAGAATTCCTAGACTTTAAGAATGCCCACAAAGAGGAACTGTGGATTGAAAGTGGTTTGAATTGTTTTTGCAGTTATTAAAGCAAAACACTCCTTTAATACTTTAAACAATATTAGGGTTTTTTTTTTCCTAAAACTGACATTTATTATGAATGTTTCTTGAGTATACACTGGTGTGTTTTATTTTTATAAAATAAAATATCAGGCTTTGTTTCACATTTATTATTAATGCAAGATACACAAATATCTCTTGTGTCAGGTGATATTTGCAGGTGCAATTGTTTTGTTTAGCAGTTGCTATTTCAAGAAAGGGAGAGAGATAATGTTTCCCTCATAGTCCACAGGTTGGTACCTCAGTAGGGAGGAGGACACACACCCATATTTCATAATATGTGCCCACCCATGCACTCCATTCCACAGTGCCCTGCCTCCAGTGCCACAAAACTGCATTCGCTCACATCTTCCTATCTCCAGCTTCATGCTTTCCTATATGCAAACAGCACATAGTACGCAGCCCCATTATGGGAACGTCTGAAGGGAATAATCTTTACTTGCAACCACAGGTCAGAAAACACACTGGAGTGTGCTTTTAAAGAATGAATATACGCACTGCTGGTGCTGGTATAGCACATCTGGAAAGAGAGAGAGTCTGGTGGAGCTGGGATGCTGCCTATGGAACAGCAAAGCACTGAGGCCTTTAGAAAATCCGTCTAGAGAAATGTAAATGCTAAAACAGGAGACAACCTCCACTGAAAAAAATCACCCTCAAAGGGATATGCGCTTTTGAAATGTGACCCCAGCTACAGTGACATTTGGGAAGCAAGGCCAGTGAATCTGAATTGCTGCTCTCTTGCTGAATGACTTGTGAATGTGTTTGGATACCTTCTCTTTTTCCTCCTTTTTTAGTTAACTGCATTTAGTTTACAGGTTTTATTTCTGCGGGATAGTGCCCTGGTTCCTCTTGGCATAGGCATTTGAGCTGAGACCTTTTTAAGTAAAGCAGGCATGGATTTGCTGAGAGGACCATGAGGGCTTCTCATGGGCCATCTCAAAGGCCCAGAATGCTCACCCTTGCGTCAGTACCTAGAAATATTTACTCCTCCTATGTATTAATGGACAAAAATAGTCATTTCCATGGGTCCCCTCTTAACCTGCACATTTCTCTGCACTTCCCACACAGGTGTTTACTCCTAATCCAGGTGCTCTACTGGAAAACTCACAAGTAGCTGGGTTGAATCTGAATCACACAAACAGCTCTGCTGCTGTTCAGAAGATACACTAGAAGAGTATGAGGGAGAACATCTGAAGAAAACAATAGTTACCAGATGATGTATAGCGAAAATAAAGCATATTTTTTTTCTTTTTACTGACTGCTTATTCATAGGAGTTAGAGTTGTATCATGTATCTGATTCTTTAAATATAATTTTTTTTAATGTTGAATATCTGTTAGTGTGTTTTGGCAAATATGTCTTGCTTTTTGAACCTAAAAAACAAACATTCTTTAAGTCTGATACCAACAAAGTTTTTATGCTTATATTTTGATTATTATTATATCTCAACATATATTGACACCATTAGATTTTCTCTGTGTTTCAAAATACTAACAATGGGACCTAACATATAACTCCTATAGTTAGAAAAGCTAAAAAAAAAAATCATATAACAGGAGTTGCTGGTTAATTATTACTATATTGATCAGTAAAGAAAAAACCAAACAAAATAAAACCAATTGAGCGTGCATCATATGTTTAATAGACGTAGAGACTGATGTGAAAGCTATTGTAAATACCCATTCATGAAATCCTCCTCTAAGGTCAGAAGCAATGCAGTCTGTCATGTCTTGAAAGGGAAGTGAAGGATCCCTCCTGATGATTCAGACATCAGTAACTGATGACAGAAATTCTTAAGAAGAGGATATAAAACTCATTTAAATCAGTGACTACTGTGCCTGTATCTGAACAGCAGGATTGTGAGAGTAGGAAAAAAATAGGTAATAAGACAGAGAAAGTTGTTCAAGGAAAGTCAATGCTAGAAAAAGACAGCACTCTGCTATTAGCTGCTAATTTTAAAAGAGACCTTTAAACTCAATGTTGCTGTGTGGAAGAGTTTTCTGGAAGTCATGTTCAAACTGCAGTGGGTAGGCAGCTAATTTTCCATGTAATATTATCTGAGGCATGGAGGATACTGACACGATATAGAAACACAAAAGACAGCACATGACCACAGTATTAATTTCAGTGAGTTCAGTACCATCCACAGACAACACATTAAGTAATGAGTTCTAGCAGAGAAGTCCAGTCAAGCTGCTTGTGCCATTTCCCTAACTAAATATTTTATATATCAAACTATCACTGGGACCCAGACACTGGAATTATAACAAGAAACCATGAGTCTTTTTTTAGTGCCTAACACTCATCATTGCCTGAATTTTGCAGCATAGAAAGAGAAAAAGAGAGGACTAAGCTGAGTTAGTTATAAAATATATTTTCATCGTGTATTCTCTGATTTAGCCACCAAACTGAGTATGCAGCAGACCTCTGTGACCTTTTGGGTGTGCATAACAGCCTCTAAAGATTTCTCACCATGATCCCATGCAAGAACGCAAGAAACACATTTTCTAGTTACAATTTCTAGAGATAAGCTAACACATTCTCCATTTTAAGTCAGATAGAGAAATGTATTTTGCTAATATTTGTGCTATCAGTACCATTAAGGGGTGCCTTTAAATAACAACAGGCATCAGAAAAGACTGCCACCTATCCCAGGACATTTTTAAGTCAGTAGACTCAAGGTACTAAGGAAAGAAATGCCAGTAAGAAAATGAATTCTCTAATTGACAAATTAGGTTAATCTAATGATAGAATTTTCAAAAAGAAGATGGAACAAGCAGGATGAAGATTTTACTTTTCTATGTGCTCCAAACCTTTTTTTAATACTAAGGTATCTATGGAGCACAGTGTGCAACTGTATAGCCAGCTGCGTCGTGTACTACTGTAATCCATTGTAGATGTAGGAGGTAAAATTCCCTTTAAAACAGAAGATCACAGAGAATTCAGAATTGGTTTTTTACCTTTGTTTTCATTTTTCAAAACATTCTAAAGACTCCTAAGGAACCAATTTAGCTGCTTGGGTCAGTTTGAGCAAAAAATAATTTAGGACTTCTGAAAATGTTAATATAGGTGCTAAAATTCATTTTGTTAATTGCTAGAATAATCAATAACTAATTTTCATTCTAAACTAGGCCCTTCATGTGTCTTAAATAACCCAGCGGAAGATCATTTACATCTCAATAACAACCCTTAACAATGTCATGTCATTAAAATCCAAACTAAATCTCAATAATGTAGGTTAGTGACCAGTAAAGGACTTATTACCTGGGTCAAGTCCTCGGGGGCTGTGGTGGGCCAACTGGTGAAAGCTTTGCTTGTGTGTGGCTTGTAGTCCAAAATATGAACATGGTATCCCATAGGAATGATCCCATTATTTGGTGCTCTGTCATTTTCTAAATGGTTATACATTACATCTACTTCAGGAGCAGATTCGTAATATGAAGGTCAACCAAGCATAACAAAACAAAACAAAGCAACAATGAAAAAAAATCCAAAAAAACCAGGCATCAGAGTAATATGTGGTAGAGCGCTTTAAAAATAAACAAATAAATACGGCTTTGAAAGCTTACTTGGAGCTTCACCTTGCTTTCATTAAAATGTTTTTGCGTAAGACAGTAATTAGCAGAAATGGGAAGTAAAAGTATATTAGCCTTATGTACTAGCTAGGAACAGAGAAAGGCATAACTATTTTAAGATGCATTTTTAACAATGCTTTTGTGATACCAACACACTTGCTGATGATATTGAAATTTTTATGTTAATTAAACAACCCCTAACCACTCAGTACATCTCAGATATATACACTTTGTAATTACCTCCATTATTGAAATAGCTAGTTTGATTTATCCTTGCCACAGTAACATTCTAGCTTCTGTTATTTTTGTCTTTAGAAAAACATAGGTCCCAGTGAGGGAATATAAAACTATTACTGTAAATTAAATATTAAAGCTAACTTATTTTTGCATAAGAACACTGTCAAATAATGGTGATAACTGTTCCTAAGAAATGAACTTTTTTTGCCTTTTTTGGAACACAAATTAAAATCTAATTTTCAGTTATTTTGTAAATTTCATATAGTTAGCATGTATAGTTTTACTGATGGCAGTAGCTTAACAGGGAGCTATTATAGTCTTAGCTTAGCGATTAAGAAATACAACATTTGTTGAAGAGCTAGGCCTTTTAGTCTAGAATGGATTATCACTTGATCCTTCCTTAAGCATTTTTATACAGGAGTGCATTATCCTTGGAGCCACCCTGGGCTCCATGCCTCATTAACCTGGGTGTTAGATAAATCAAAGGCAGCCTCAGAGACAAAGATAAGCAAACTGCAGGCCAGCAAGACGATGATGTATGGATCCAGGAGGCTAATAGGAAAGTATTGACAGGAAAATGGTGTGCTTATCCTGCAATCACTGCATATTGCAATGAGAGCTCCCAAAAGCAGATGGGATACACTTCAGGGAATGCAGGAGCAGGAGATTGTTAGGCAGAAATGGATCCTCACATCTTAAATTCTAACAAGAACTTTGTTTCCTTGCAGCAGCGCTTCAAGCACAGAGGTTAGTATCCAGGCAATGGCAAATTCTAACAAGTGAATTCATAGCAGGGGTAAACATTATTATTATTTTAAGATTGCAATATAAGCACCAAAGCTGAATTTCGCATATGTCAAACATGAAAACAAACACACTCTGCAGAGACAATACACAGAACAACAATTCTGTATGCTCAGAAAAAGCATTTAGCACTAAGAACACCCTATAAAGCCTCCTGCAGAAAACATTTCAGCTGTTAATACCTTTCCAATGAGGAAGGCAGCATGATCCACAAAAATTCTTGCTAAACAGGGTAGATTCTGAGATTTCCCCTTGTGCTTATTTTCCTTTCAGTTCCAAGGGTAATATTTTCCAGAGGATTTAAGTCTTAGCCACATATCACCACTTAGGTCCAGTAGGCAGTCCGCTTCCACTGTTTGGAAATGATGAAAAGTACTCCAAGTTTTGTAAGGCCTGCTGCCGTTTTTCTGGGGCGTCTCCTCCAAGACTTGGTTCACTAGTTTGATTTTAGAAGGATCTGTCTGATTGTTTGTTTATTTAAAGTACAGATTGAAAAATCACTGAATTAAAGGAAATACCAGCAGAAAATTTTGCATCAATTTCAGTATGATCATACAGCTCCTGGAAAACTAAGCTGGATTTGACATGACTCGTTCTCCCCAGGTTTTATTTGTGTCGACTTTGGTGTTTTGTAAGATCTTTTCTCTTACATGTGCATAACTACTCTTCCAAAATAGTAGGTGACCTCCTAAATCATTACCCCATCTTAAAATCATAATTTACCATGCTGTCTTTTTCTCTCTGTCCTTTGAGTATCAGCCAACTAGTTTTAAATTAATATTCCTGTTGACTCCACTGGGAGCAGGATCAAACTCCAAGCCTTCGTAGTGAACAGAGTTGGCCCTATTTTCCCCAGTGTTGTGACTAACTGGGCACAAGGTTGAGGATGGAGAGCACCCAGCAGCATTCTGATAACAGCAAACAGCCTAAAATTTGAGCTAAGTGAAATTTGATACACAAAATCTAAGTCTATTTTACATAACCTTGTTCCATGAGCCAGACTTTTCAACACCAATAGATAGCTGGTGCTCAAAAAATTAATATGCAATGAAGGAAGGTGCTCTTGGCAGAGATCCTGTGTCCCTTGCTGCAGAAGTGGGAAGGGACATACGCAGGAAAGGAATCAGGTGATGGTAGGAAGGGATTCACGGTGTCACAGTTGGCACAGATGAGCACCACACCAGAGGGCTGGGTTCTCCCTCCGCTTCTGACATAGAGATGCCAACCATATCTCAGAACACAACTTTCTTTCTGTGATTCTCACCTTTTTGGTAGGTACCTTGAATAGAAGCACGGTCAGTGTAGGTGACCTGGTGGGGAGATGGGGACTATCAGTTCCTTGTTTCACGTTGCTCACCTCAACACACCTGGGGCTTGATGCACTGAGGTGCTTAACAAAGGGAAATTTAGAAGGTGCGAAGGCCCATTAACTCAGCATGATCTATATATAATATCACCATAGTGTATGAATTCAGGTTTGCACTTGGCACTCCCAGTTGGAACATCAAATTAATGGGAGCTGATGTCCTTTGGTATGTTACAATGGTTTCCCTTCCTCTATATTTATCCTTTATGTTTCTGCCTTCCTACAGCCTACATCCAGCCTCTCTTTTAAAGTCCCACCTGGCTCCACAGACTACTACCTCCTCACTCATAATCCAAGATAAACTCTTTCTTCTTCTTTTCATACAATCTTGGCAAGAGAACAAATGTGACCAAGCTTCTCCATGTTTGCTACTAACGCTTGGCTGGCACCATGGACAGACAGATAAAACAGAAAAGCTTTGCTTATGGGCTCAGGGAGCTCTGTGGAGGCAAAGCTTGTCTGTGTGCCTGCTATAGGTCCTCACAGTGAGGAGGAGGACCTAGAGCCCCCTAAACCCTCTAGGGTTTAAGACCTATAGCATCCCTATACGGGCTGTAGGACCTATACAGAGCCCTTAGTGCTGACCGCAAACATCAGCCTCCTTATCCAGCAATTCTGTCATGCCCAGCAAAACTCTACAAAGCAAGTGAAATCAAAGGAGCCCACAGGTTTATAATTTGGCTGAGTTTGGGGAGGTTTCAATAGTTATGGTGAAGAAGCATTATCTATAGTTTCAGCAACATCTCTCTTATCTGAGATGCTAGACCTTTTAAATAAAAGGTGGTACAAATATCATTTCGAGAGAAATACTGGGGTTTTTTTATCATCGAACCTATTCTCAAAAAATGCTGAACAATCTTTGCTGATTATTTTTTTCTATATAAAGCAATTTTGTTTCAGGCAGAAACATAGCATATAAAATTACAGTCCAAATAGTCAAAGAGCATCAGAGTTAAAACTAATTGAAAAAAGAGTCTTATAAGGAAAAAGAGCACAGAACTTAACCTATCTGTTCATAAGAGCTCCACCTTGAACTATCGTAAATACTTTGCTTTGGAACAACTATGGAGCTTTTAAAATTACTTTCTTTTCACTTGGTTATTCTGAAATGATGGTTAAAGGGAATATCTGAGTGCAGAATAGCTCTGAGCTACAACAGAAAAAAACCCAAAATATAAACGATTCTGTAGTTCTGAAGCTTTAAGCAGTAACATTCAAGTAGTGTGGAATTTTTCAGGTTGTTCTTCCTCCTGTTCTCTCATTCCCCTTTCTCTCCCACAGAATACAAAACTGATAGATGGGTGACATGCACTAAACACTGACAGTCTGGGAGTTTCCTCCTCATATTCCAATAATCCCTTTGCAATTTTCATTCAGAGGAATACCGGATGTGTTTTATGCTCTATAATGTAGAAGCTGCCTTCTGTGTGACAGAAGTATAGTGCCTCACACTGGTTTTGGCTGGGATACAGGTAGTTTTCTTCATGGTAGCTAGTACGGGACTATGTTTTGTATTTGTGCTGAAAACCATGTTGATACTACAGGGATGTTTGCGTTATTGCTGAGCAGTGCTTACACAGAGTCAAGGCCTTTTCTGCTTCTCACACCACTCCACCGGCGAGTAGGCTTGGGGTGCAGACGAAGTTGGGAGGGGACACAGCTGGGACTGCTGGCCCCAACTGACCAAAGGGATATCCCATGCCATATGATGTCATGCTCAGCAATATAAAAGCTGGGGGAAGAAGAAGGAAGGGGGAGAAGTTCAGAGGGATGGCATTTGTCTTCCCAAGGTACTGTTACGAGCGATGGAGCCCTGCTTTCCTGGAAATGACTGAACACCTGCCTACCGATGGAAAGCAGTGAATTAATCCCTCATTTTGCTTTGCTTGCACATGTGGCGCTTGCCTTACCTATTAAACTGTCTATTTCAACCCACGAGTTTTCACACTTTTACACCACAGCTCCGATTGCTTTTCTTTGAGGCACTGGGTTCTGATCAGTTTTGGAAACTTGACCATCACCTATTGAGTTGATTAATCACAAATTATGCTCTTTAGAAAATCTGGACTCAATGTGTATTCTAGTTGTAAGGTATAGACTTTTGAAAAGAAATTTCTTGAGCTTTGCAATACCAATCATTATTGTTACAAACTTGATAACAAAACAGATTTTCCTAAAATACAGTTAGTGATACTTTTATGTTAGGCAAAGTAATGCTACGAATGTCCTCCCTAGAAGGGACATGTGGACCATTTGTCTACATTAGACACATTTAGAAAACAAGCTGACCTTCAAATTTACCTGAGATGTTAAATAGAAACACACTTTTAGAAAACCTCCAGTCAAGACTTAACGCTAGTGATAGCAATGCAAATCACACCAGTTTCAAAAGACCCTGCTTAATAAATTAAAACATAGTCAGTCTTATTTACCTACCTACTCACTTCTCAGTCAGCATGAGTCAATTCCCTGACAGGTTTGCTGAAATACCACTTACTTTTTGGTTATCATCCCTGACAACAAAAAACATGACAAGTGCATTTTGCTGCTCAGCTGGTAACAAGACAATTTTACAAGTCTTAATTATATACATATAGTGTGTGTATGCACATATATCTATGCATGTATGCATGTATATTTCTGAGATTACAGGGCATTCTGAGTACTTCCACCCTTGAAAAATAAAACAAAATAAAATAACCTAAGCACGGCCAGAATGCTGTGCATTTTCCAGCTGTCTCCCTGCTTTTGATTTGTTTGTACTGCTTTATCTGGTCTCCTACATGATCCCAGGGAACAGCTTGATTAATGCCCACTCTAAGTGGTGCAAGAAGCAGTCACAGGCAGGTAGTTATTCAGAAGAGCTGCAGGTACTCGGCTGGTGCCCCGGTGGTCGTGGCGCCTTTAACATCTCTCTCGGGGTCTGCCTGTTATCTGCTTGCCCCTGCGGCCGGCAGCTGTGCTTCCCGATGGCCTGATGGACTGTCTCGTGTACCTGGGGACGCGGGCAGGGTGCATCCATTACTCATTTGTGACAATAACCAATCGAGGAAGATGTAGAACTCAATTCCGGCAGAAAGACCTATAATGTTGGAGTCAGGAGGTTATCGCTGTGGGACCTGCACCTTGCTCCTTACCCCTCTTATCGAGAGCTCTACAGCCTCTGCTGGAGCAGCATCTTGTAAAGCTGAGGGCTGCAGATCTGGGGCCCAGATTAGTATGCATCTTCCTAAATGCTACAGCATTTAATTAAAAAGTAGATGTTAGTCAAATTGTTACTGGCTGAGAAGATGCTTTTGGCAAACAGGAGGCAAAAGCTAAAGGGTTTTGCCATAGAAAGAGGTAGCAAACAATTTCTTTAAATCACATATTTGTAGGAAATGATGCGTTTCTCTCTATTCTCATTTCACAGTGAAACTTTATACAATCCCAAATCCAATCTGTAATGCCTGTTAATATAGGTGAGAGTCTGTGATTAAGATGGCAAAAAGACGTCAGCACTTGACAAATTACAAAGGGCATAACTTTGATAAAGCACAGATGTTGTTTGATGGCTGTCTATTCATATTTAAATGTCCTGAGAAAGATCCTGTCTTTTAGAGAGAAATTAGTAAGACAAACTCAGGAAAGATCATTTGGATACGTGCAATGCAAGAAATGGAAAACTCACTTGATGATTTAGAGCCTTTTCTCTAAATATCTTGATCCTGAGAGGATTCAGGTAGACTTTTTAGGTACCTTAATTTTTTAAAACAACTCAAACTTCTGAAAGAGCAGATAGAAATAGTACTCATTTATCATTAATGTCTTAAATTATATTTAGGAAGCTCATTTAATCAGTCATACAGACCACAGATTCTGTCAGTATTTTAGCAAAGTGTGCCTGAACTGGAAATGGAAAGAAATAGATTAAAAATGGTTTTATCAAAGACAGAAAGTGCTGACCTAACTGTGTAAAATTATTAATTACCAAAATACGGGTAGATTAAGTCACAATCTGCATCACCAGAATACAGTATAAGAATTTAATTTTATTCCTACAGAAGAATATAATCCTATTCACTTAGAGATAAATCATTCCATCTAATAAAAACAGCATCCAAAAATAATTTGTAATCTTTTGTACATCTTGGTAGAAAATGTATAACATATTTTTAAACTGGGGTAAATCAGAAGGTTCAATCACGGAATATTTAGGCATAAAACTGACAATCTATTTTATGTGTTTATCTCCATTTTTATCTACTTTCTTTAGGAGAGTACTCCATGATATATGAATAACGTTTTAGCATAGCTCATTTCAGTATCCTTTCCTCTGTATTTTTCCCACGTTTATTAACATATTTTAACCTTTTTTTTAGCATTTCCAATGTGGACTTTAGAAAATATTAATTATTCAACAGCATCCAAAGCCTTGTAAAGGTAGGATGAGAATAGAGACAGCAGTAAAGAACTTTCTAATTTGCAACCTTAGAATATAAAATCAGATGAAGCAAAATTATACTGCATCAGAAGAATAAAATCAGGAGAAACAAAACTCAGAGAAATATTCAGGACAGTGAGAATAAGACCATCCCTAAGATGGTGGGAAGCAAAGAGAAGGAGACAAATAAATAAGAAACTGGAAATTGGCAGAGCCAAACAAGAGCTCTGGGTATTGAAAACCAGTATTTACATGAACAGAGAGAAGCTTGCAAAAGAAAGAAAGATGAGAGAGGGAGACGATCGCATAGTTATTGTGTGAACATTGTAACAGCTGGGCTATTTTTGCACAGGCTTGAATATCGAAGGCACCATGATACCAAAACAGAGAAGAAAGAGAGGCAAGACCTAGCAGGTAGCCAACAACCAGCGTATTTTCTTCCTCTCTGAAAGGGCCAAACCAACCACTCTAACATACCGAGGGTTTGAAGAACCAGGAGAGAATTTCAGCAGGTTTTACTTACTTAAAGAAGGAACACAGAGGAAGGTAATCAGTTATTCCTGTTCTCAGCTGAGAAATCAAACCCCGTTAGAGCATCAGGAATGAGCACAGCTAAAACAGCTACAGCTTGGCTGAGGATCTGGGGACTTAACAGCTCTTCTGTCTGCAACAGAAGAATATGAAGGAAGTGCCCAACCTTGGTCTTGTGAAAGAAGATTAAGGACACTTCTGCCTTAAACTCTTTTGTGAAATGTTTACGCCTTCAAAATTTCAGAAAATTCCAAGTTACTGGAAAAACAAGAGACCTATATACAATAGGGCCTATCTGTGTCTCGGTCATGTGCTCAAGTACTGGTACTGTACAAGTGTTGCTGTGCTTCATGGCATGGCCATTGTGTGGGCCCACCAGTGCAATGCCTGGACACAATTGAGGGAATGGCACCAGCCAAAGACTGCTCTCTTTACCTGGCATAGATCAGGCCATTATGCTTGGAGGGGAACTAACTGTGCCATGAAATTTGCTCAAAGGATCAAAGAAGAGTCCCTGGCCCACTGAGCTTACTAGTGGTGCCTTGACTTTAGGTTCCTTGTCCCTAAAGGTGCTGTAGTCTAAAAGACAGCATGTATAGACACTACAAGGGGCAAAAATCATATAGAGATATTTAGGTTGGAAAAGTCCTTTAAGATCATTGAATTCAGCTGTAAACCTAACACTGCCAAGTCCACCACCACTAAACTGTGTCCCTGAGTGCCACATCTACAAGTCTTTTAAATATCTCCATGGATAGTGACTCAACCACTTCCCTGGGCCGTCTGTTCCAGTGCTTGATAAACCTTTTGGTGAAGAAATTTTTCCTAATATCCAGTATAAACCTGCCTTGGCACAACTTGAGGCCATTTCACCTTGTCCTATCATTTGTTACTTCAGAAAAGAGACTGGCACCTGCCTTGTTACAACCTCCTTTCCATTAGTTGTACAAAACGGTAAGGTCTCCTCCGAGCATCTTTTTCTCCAGGCTAAACAACCCCAGTTCCCTCAGCCGCTCCTCATAAGACTTGTTCTCCAGACCCTTCACCAGCTTCATTGCTCTTCTTTGGACATGCTCCAGCACTTCAATGTCCTCCTTGTAGTGAGGGGCCCAAAACTTAATAATATGCCTTAACTCTGAATATATGTAAATTCATACAGTTGTGAGCATGACATGTACAGTAAAACTACTTCTGATAAACTTTTCAGGCAGGATTCACCTGCCTTTGGTTTAGATGTCTTCAAGTTGAACATTTAAGTCTGAGACAGTGACATATGGTACTTTACAGTCATCAGGAAAGATAAGTCCACTTCCAAAGGCACACCCAGACAGGTCAGGTTTGCAGCTTAAGATGAGGTTAATTGTTCTCTGAAGGTGTTGTTTCTCCTCATTGGCAATCCATAAAGCCCAAAATGATGAGATCAGCCTTAGATGTACCAATTTTACACGGCTAATGCTAAGGAAAAAGAGTTCTACCTCCGACAATTTGGCTGTTCAGGCACTGCAGAGGTACATGTGTGTATTGAAAAGCCTAAACAGATCCCTAGTCTTCTCCCTGCCTTGCACATTAATGTCCCCCTTCATTTTCCCTAATGGTGAGATTTGGTTTGACAGGTACAAACCGAGTTCCCTTTTCCCAACTCACTCTGCTTTGACTGCAGCAAATCCAAGAAACACTTGTGAGATAATGTCAAAAACAACACTGAAAGGAGAGACAGCAGAATGCAGGAATAACTACCGGTCAGGGCACAGGACCACTGACTGACTGGTGTTCCCAGGGGCATCTGAGAATAACACTCACAATGCAGTTAGAAGTTTATTTTAAAGTGCATTCGTAAATTTGGTGTTATCCAGACAGGAATGTCTTAGAATATGATATAGCTTAATTAACCGTAACTAGGGTAACAACACAGTTTTCTGAATTAGTTTTCAACCCTCTAAACAAGGGGTGAATGTGCAATAATGTCTTTAAAGTCGTTTTTAGGTCAGCTGCAGAAGTCATTAGGTAAGCATATGAACCTCAATTTAGAGATGAGGCAAACAAGTTCAGACCCTTGTGGTTAGATCCAGTCAGCTCACCCTGTTTTTTAATGGAATGCATCATAAACGTTTAAAATCAGTATACAATAAATTCACATTGTTTTGTTTTCCACCCTCTTTATGATCAACTGTTTACACTCAGTCACTATCCATGACCAGAATATTAATGAATGTAAAAAGATCTACCCAGTTCAGCAGCCCAGTTCTAATGAGCAATATTACACCAATGAAAAGAAAAATGTCTGCACTGAGACTGCTTCTTGTTGGTTCTAAAATTAAGCTTTTGACTGCCTCTTTTCATCAACTATAAATGAACTCATGATCAGAAATGCTCTTTGTAACTCTGAAATAAAATGGCTCACTAGTCATGACTAATAAGCGACGAACTTACAAAAGTAGATCTGGATAGTACATTGCATGTACATCACAGGTGGACTGCTTTGAAATAAAAGGTCTATAACAAGAACCTACTTAACTACAGACCAATGGTAACATGTTTAACTCTGTCAGCTGTAATGGTACTTGACCTTTCAATGATGTACTAGGGTTTAGGGTTTTTTTCTTTTTAGGATTTTGAGGTGACTCACATTTTCTGACAACATTGCCCTCATTTGGAAGACCAGGAGAACTGGACTGCACCACAGGTGAGTAACATTTTCAAAACTTCTAGTGAAAGAAGCAAAATATGTGCTTAATTAATCTTGTAAGGAACTCACTAAGAACAAACTGCAAGCCTAATACGAAAGGTGTCTTTGGAAACAAAGCATTACCACCAAAAAAGAGTTATCTATCTATCTATCTATCTATCTATCTATCTATCTATCTATCTATCTATCTATCTATCTATCTATCTATCT
>VXBO01009337.1:198849-243723 GCA_013400135.1 Rhinoptilus africanus
ACCCACCAAAAAAGCCTGTAGTCTGTTAGATTTCTGCTTCTTGAGCTAACATTTTATTTCTGTTTTTGAAAATCATTAAGTGCATTATTTCTGTGGGGTTACTGCCAGAATTTAATCATTATGCCCCATTATTCAGACACCCATTTGGGGGCAAACCCTGCGACAACAGAAAATTCAGAAGGGCCTTGTAAAAAGTCAAAATTGTTAAGTAATGCATTGCATGTTGCAAATAAGGCGGCTGCACACTCTGCTCCTCACTCAGACAATTGTGCAAGAAAAGCATCACCCGGCTGTAATTTCCTAAGCCTCGGAAATGAATTTAAAATAGACATGCTTGCATTTATCCAACGCTGATTCGATCTCCCCAGTTTTTGAAAGTTTAGAATCTGAAACACTGCGACACTCATCATCGTCGCACATATATTATTATTTTTTAAACAAAGTAACGCTGAATCTCCCACATAGGAAGGAAGATAAGCAACAATACAGTGCAGGCTCCAAGTTAAATCTGGTTCAGACAGCGTAATAATGATGTCATTAAGGCTCCGAGCTGAATGGGAATCAGACAGTACTGTAGTACAGCTGCAGACATAAATCTGAAAGAACTTTTTTGGCTACATTCTCAGACTTACCTTGAAAGATATTTAGGAGCTCCAGCAATGTGAGTTGAAAGAAATGTTCTCAAAGGGAGGTTTGCAGACTGACGAACCTATGTAGGCCTTACAGGCACTTTCTTCTGTGGCACAGGAAGGAACATTTTGTTAAATGAATAAACTAAGAGAAATAATTTCAGAAGAAGTGCAAACCAGAAAACAAATAAACCTTAATACTACCACAAATAAATGAGACTAAGGCAATTGTGGGACTGCTCAAAGCCTTTTTGCCTTGCTGAATGAAAGCAATCCCTAAGACTGAATGGGTAATGAGATCCTGGCTCCTGAGATTTTAGCTTTCTTAATCATGTTCATAATTAATTCAAGAACATTGATAATTTCATTACATTCTTTTTGTCTTATCAATAAATGATGTGCCTGCACTTTTGGTCCTGTGTACAGGGAGAAAGGAGATGCTTTGGGTAATATTGCACCAAGAATCGTGTATGTATATATGTATATATACATATATATTATCTATATGACCCAAAATAAGGATGTGGTAGTTATTATCCTTAACCAGGCCTCTATTATCAGAATAGGATGACAAGCAGTTACAAATAATTAATAAGCTTTTTATGCAGAAATGCAAAACCCTTTAAAGAAAAATATGCTGCAAACAGAATTCCTGTCTGAAAGATACATACTGAGGAAAAAATATATTTTCAGAGATATTTGAAAATGGAATTTACAGGAGTCAAACTACAAATATATTTTTAAAGCATCTCTAGATTCTGTTTTAAAAATATCATTTTAAAAAACACCAACTTTAGCTCCCTTTTCTCTTTGAAGAGATGTGCCCTTCTGTTTGTCCTTCCAAACACATTTCCAGTATCAGCTTACATCTAACACCAAACTGTACTCACCCACTCAGTTGAAACTGTCTGGGGCTTTTTAGATTTATTTTTTTTTTAATGAAGACTGAAAGCTCTCTCTTTATCTATCAGTCAGTCAAAGGGGTAACATCCCTTCAGGGTTTACTACTTGCTCTGTGTAATCTTCAACAAAGCAACAAATCTGGTTTGCTCCTGGGTTTTTTTGTTGTTGTTTGTTGTTGTTGATTTAGAGGTATTTAGAGGTTTTAGACAGCAGCCTCTGAAGAAGCGAAAGTTTCTGACCACAGCTAAATACTGTTGCATTATTTGCTCTCACTTGTACCTTATTTCCTTCCGACATAAGCGAAACCATCTGTGGAGAAAGGGATCCTGCACAAGAGAAAGCATCACAAATGAGTCCCAAACAGTTTAATAACAACCTTCAGCACACAAGCTACACTCAAAAATGTCTACCACAGTAATCACAGCTTTTTAGCTGATTATCTTTAAAATAATAATAAAACTGGACATTTCGTTCTTACAAGCAGGTTAAATGCTGACTTAAGGACAAATATATTCTCCTCCAAATGTCCTCTTTTTCCTTTCTGATGACACCAGCTTCATGGGGATGTTACTCTACTGAAGGTCTACCTGGCCCAACCAAGTCCAGAGGTGTCGTTTAGCCAGAACAGCACATGCAAGGTCAGTTACATGTTAAATATCCACCAATAAAGCAAGCCCATTAATGCAAATGTAGATAAAGCATTTCCATTCTGAACATACTTATCAGGACTAGGCAGGGTGGGGGGAACCTGAATTTCATGTATGTGTAAAGTTTTGTGGTCAAAAGTAAGCAGATATTGTTTACACTGAAAAAAAAATTAAAAGGAGGCCAAGAAGCAATCCCTGGTCCAAGGTCAAATGACACCAACAGACTCCAGCTCACAGTGCTCAGAGCTAGCATCTTCAAATACATGTGGCTGGGGAGACCTTACCCAAGGAGTCCAAAATACAACTAGGGAACATGCTCGTAATTCAGTGGGGTGGACAAGCGGGGCTCCACAGTCAGCCTGGTCTCCTACCCAGGCTTCACTTATTTTTTGTGCCTCCAAATGTAAAGATAACCAGAGGTGCCAAAAACTTTGGTGACAAAGAAATACAGTATCCCTAGGATTTAGGAAGCTTAGGAGAATTTTTAAGCAGGTTTCTGTTAGGGAGGTTCCTCAAGGGATGGGGGAGGCAGCATAAAGGATCTAATATAGCATAAAAGTAAATCTTTCCCTCTTCAAATTGCAAGCAATGCTACATGAGGATAACAAGAGGCAAACTCAGGTAAACACAGCATGGATTATTTAGCATGTTTGATGTGTTTAATTGAAAAGACTCAGGGCCAGAACCGCCCTTTGCACCATCCCTCCTAGATTACCAGCACTGTCCTTTGGTGATGTAAAAACAAATGCAAAATGACTCAGGCAATCCAGATACTCCTGCTCCTGCTGGAGACGAGAGTGTGCGAGTCTTCAAGAGGCATTTATCCCAGTGCTCCTGAGACTGAGAAGGCCATAGCCATTAACCAGGGCTGAGCCTGTAATCAGATGATCTGAGTTGCTACCTGGAGAGACTTAACTCGCCTCTGACAGTATAAGAAGCCTCTGACTATCATCTGAGTTCAGGCATTTTAAAGGAATTCCTGGAGTGAGGTGGGATACAGCCATGCTACCATTCTTGGATACAATGAAATAAGAACACTGGATAAATTTAAGAAGGTAGAAGACACTATCCCTTCACCCTTGCTGTTGTCAGAGGGCAAAATTCAAGAAAAATAGGCTTAGATCCTGGATTTTGATTCTTGCTGTAAGTCCATGTAGTATCTTCAGGTAATATGAATCCAAACCTTATTGCTGAGATCAGCAACTGTAGTCCCTCTCACATTTAGGGCAACATTTCTTTGAAGCAAATCTGAACTATCTGGAAAACTCTTTGAACTTGATCATAACTTTTGCTGCAAGACCTATTGACAAGATGGCAAGCATCTCTAGCTACCTCACAGAGTTTTTCAAGAGGGTAGTCTCAAAACTGGTGCAGCTTGTGTATTTGAAATTCCTGGCTCTTTTTTATTTAGAAGCTTAGATATAGCCTTAGATTATCCATGCTTTATTCCTAATCTTTAAAATGTAAGTAGTGCTCCTTGACTTTGGAGATGTCTTGTCACAGCAGGAACCTTTAAAGATTCTAAGGGATTTGGAGAACCATCTTAAAATGCACTAGGAAAATCCACAGCATGGTTACTGACAGCTATCAACATTTTTTTCCAGTCATAAACCATCTATATATTCACAAAGAGAGCCATTGTATTCCAGTTTATAGAATTACATTTTAAAACTGAATGCGCTCATATAAGCTTGGGCAAAATTGTGTGGGTTTTGTAGGATGAACTGCTTACAGGAGAAAGAATTCCAAAAAAGAGCAACACAGAATCACTTAGCAAGGCAAGCTGTTGCAGGTGACAGTGATGTATGAGACATGGGTGATATATATATATACTGGGTGGCTTTATCAGTAAATCATTGAGTTATTTACTTCCCGAAGGAACTGGACTTGTCCCTGGAAGAGACTGCACTGTGAGATGCACCAGTGGGGAATTAATATTGGCAAAACAGTCAATTCTGATTTGTTTGCACCAAAAAAAACATAAAATATAATTTAATAAATAATGTGTCACAGGTGTACTTGCCTTTCTTAGTGCTTTAAAAATGGTAGAATCTGGATATTCTTGCTGTTTTCCCAATTAACTTGAAAGGAAAAGTCTCCATAAAATGGGTTAGTTTTAAATAAAGTATTTAGCAAATACATCCCTGTCAGGGAGTGAACAGTTGCACGTTGAAGAATAAAAAAAATAAATTAAAAAAAAAAAAACAAAAACCAAAGTATGAACCTCTGTGGCTGAACAGATATTATACTACTTCTGTTTTCTGTACATTGAATATTAAGGGTAAAAGACAACCTCCACCACCTGCAAGGAACAACTGTGAGGACAAGGGGCAATGGGCACAAACTGGAACACAGGGAAATTCTGTCTGAACATGAGGACAAACTTCTTTCCCTTGAGGGTGGCAGAGCCCTGGAACAGGCTGCCCAGGGAGGTGGTGGAGTCTCCGTCTCTGGAGACATTCAAAACCCGCCTGGACGCGTTCCTGTGCAACCTGCTCTAAGGTGGCCCTGCTCTGGCAGGGAGTTGGACTAGATGATCTACTGAGGTCTTTTCCAAGCCCTACCATTCTGTGAGGCCACTGTAGTTTTGAGTTTCTGCCACCAACTTTTTCTGTAGGGCTACCCATAGGGACAGTCAAGCACAGCAACGATCAGGATGCTCCCCACAACCCCTCAGCAGGCAGAGTGGTCACCAAAACAGTTTCCTGTGCCTTATCCCTTCCTGAGCTGCTGCGGTCGCATAGGCAGGAGGGTCCCCTGTGCCCTGCACCTGGGCTTCATCACTGTGCTCCCTCTTTCATCACCTGAATCTGCTACAAATCCAGTCTGAGAGGGAGATCAAAGGGTGCTCAGCGTGACACTAAGTCCCTTAGTCCATTAGCTCCTTAGTTTCTGGTCTTAAGGTAATATGTCATTGTGTTTCTCTTGCCTGATTTTAACAAATCTGTAGTTAAAACCATGTAGATGGAAAAACTGCAAAAAAAAGTACATGGTCAAACTGCAAAAATAAATAAAAAAAAATCAATCCATTATTGACAGAAACGCTACAAATACTGCTACTTACTACATCAAAATAACCGAGAAGGCTCAAATGCTATAAACAGTCACTATGCAGAAAAAAGCTCAACATTATAGAGCGTTATAGGAAGTATTTCTGATAACATTAACACCATTTTCAGAAAAGCTTTGCACAAATAAAGAAAAATCAGATGCTAATTTTCAATGTAATAAAAGTAGTGACAAATTTATCATTGCTAATGCAAAGAAAATGACGGTTGTGATGCATAGCATATTATGGAAGAAATGCAAACAAAATACTTTTTCCTCTTTAATTCCCCCCCATGGGGAGGAATGGCCATTCATTGGAATTACACCACATCTCCAGAGACATATAGTGAATCCACTTTATTCTGATTGGGGGCTGCTATTCATATATGCATATTTTTTTATTATTATTATGTCATAGCTTTGGAGAATCACAACCTAAAGCCTAGACATTTCTATTGCTATATGCCAAGATTTTCAAAGCAGAAGTGTGAAGAACACTGGATGGTGTACTCACCTAGGTCATGAAAATATGACTGGATATTAAAGCGTGGCTAGACTCAAAGAGTAGTGACCAGCAGTACAATATCTAAGAGGCATCTGGTTACAAGGAGCATTCCTTAAGCCTTCATGCTAGGCTCAATAACATTTTGATTGGCATCCCAGGCAATGAGGTGGAAGACATCCTCACCATGTTCATGAATGACCTCAAAAAGAGAAGCACAGTCAATATGCTGGAGGGCAGCCATTCAGAGGGATCTGAACAGGCTAAAGAAAGAGTCTGAAAGAAATCTCACAAAGTTCAGTAAAGAAAACTACAAAGTCCTGTACCTGTGACAGAATAACTCCATGGATCTGTATAGAGGGCTGACAGGCTGGAAAGCAGCTTTGGAAAAGATAACCTACTGATTCTGGTAGACAGTAGTTGAGCATTTGTCAGCATCATGCTCTTGCAGAGATGAAGACCAACTGCATACTGAGCTGTATTGGCAAAACTGTAGCCAGCAAGTCAAAGGACACGATTATTCCTCACCATTAGACACCCCTCTGACTGCATCTGGAGTAATGTTCAGCTTTGGACTCGCCAGTAAAAGAAAGATATGGACACAGTGGACTATGTCCAGCGAGGTACCAGCAACATAATTGAGCCCTTGGAGTTCACAATACAAAGAAGAGGCGGAGGCAGTTTGCTCAGGCTGAGTGGACACGGCCCCAAGCAGCCTGCTGTAGCTGAATTGTGTTGAGTGGGGAGTTAGACCAGAGCATTCCCTCCAACTTGGGTTACGCTACTGTTCTGTGAGCAGAAGGGAGCTAAAGAAAACAACAAAATATTCTAGACCTAAGACCATTCAGAGAGTGCTCAAACCATGACCTGTACATGTTTCCCATGTTTTAAACTCCAGAGGCAGTGAATTTGTGTTATCCATTCTTTATAGTACTTCTGTTCATGCAACTCCTACCACTGACATTTTTTCATTAATCACTTTAAACTTCATTTAGAGAACAAATCTAAAATGCATCAAAGCTTCAAAACAACTGTTAAATTTCCTCTTTGCTTAAACAGACTATCTTAATGAACGCTAAACCAATCACTACAACATAAGATACTAAACTGCTACATGCAGTAGTTCTGTTCTACTTGCTCTGACCTAATCAAATTACATTTGCTTGAAGTATTTTTAATATCAAAGATGATCAATAATTTCCAAGTCACAGCAGCCATAGTCATCAAAGGCTTCTACAGGTGAAAATGTTTTGAAGACGACCCTCTTTGCATAACAATTCTTTTATATAAGGGTTAAATATCATAAATATGTGACCTAATCCCAAACATCTGCATTCTACTCTTCGCTATTTGTTACTCTCTCAGTTTCAACTCTTTTTAGGTATCAGAACTCCATCTGGTTCTAGTAACAGTAGGAACATTATGCACTTATTCTGCTTTTTCATATTACATACAGTGGAAGTCCAGTCATACTCATCATATATAGATCTTCACGTAAAACATTATAAAAAGGATACATTTAAGTCACACATACATGAGCCAGAGGGATGTACTATATGAGGAACTTGTAAAAGAATACTTTTTATGCACAGGCAATATTTAAGCATGCAACTGTTTCAAGGAGCAGATGGATAAGTTTGTGCATTGATAGTGACACAAAAGACAGAAGGCAAGATTGGTCAGCAGTGAGAAAAAGCACTTAAGAGCTGAAGAGGATAAAAATAGAAGAAAGGCATGGAGACTACCAGAAAGGTAATTGGAAACACCAGAGAGAGAAAAATCTAGTTGTTGCGGAAATAGCAGAAACCAGAACAGAAAAGACCTGCAATAGATAGACCTTGATTTAAATGCCACAATCACAGCAGATATTAATCATTTGCATTTAAAAAAAAAAAAAAAAAAAACACCAAAAAACCCCCCCTTCTGATGTAGCTAGAATAGTAGTCTTCCGTTAAATAGTCCTGAATTGGAAGCTGCACTTACAGTTATTTACATTTTAAAAGAAAAACAAAAAAAAACCACAAAAGGTCATAGGAAAGAGGATAAATTCCAAATGCAGTTTCATAACTTTGTACAAAATAATAAAGTGAGCTGCTTTTGATTGAATTTGAATTGACAGCAAAAAAATTCTCATTTACCGTTACTTGATGCTTCATTGAGTGACTTGTGGTTCGTTACCAGCTTTCTCAATTGATATATCACTCTGCAGCCAAATAATGGACAAGTGACACACACTATGAAATATGCATTTCACTAAAGAAACTGCCTTCCATATCTTGAAAACCCTTGGTAGTATTTATGCTTGAAATTAAACCAAACACTGAGCATTGATTTTAATATGTTTAGATGAAATCAAATTGCCCTAACTGTGTTAACACCATGGAACATGCAGTAATCCATGTACTTTATGCGCTGATAAATCTGAAACTACAGCAAATGCATAATTATGCCATCAATGATATCTGTTTCTGGTGACTATTACTCAGATATCATGCTATCTACAGCTTTATGCATGAAAGTACCACCAAGGAACCAATTTGTTTTTCTCACGTTACTGAATCAGTTTAAATCAAAAATCGATGGCATCAATCAGCTCCATTTGTAATTTCAAAGAACAGCCTTTTGCTTTCTTGCCTGTGGAGTACCGATTGACTTTAGTGGAGCTCTCTGCATTAAGTATTTGGAAAACTGGGAGTTTGTTGAATCCCCACACATTTCAGTTCCTAAAGCTGACAGCACTGCTGTTCTCCCCGTGCATATTAGCATGATTGTCTCAAGTCTATTCTCATGTTAGCCAGAAAAACATTGTTTTGATAATTTCCCTTCCAGGACAGAAAGGAAAAAAAATGTTCAGGTAAGAATTCAAACTGCCTATTTCTCAGCTACAAATTGGTTCAAATACTTACAGACAAAGTTCAAAGATAATAAAGGAAGAGAGGAAAAAAGGAAGGAGGGAAGGTGGCAAAGGGTGGGAAATGGGAGGAAAGGAGGGCAACAGGGAGGAAATGAAGGAAGGGGAAATGGAGTCACCAAACCACTGTTTCCAGACTATGCCACATGGGCAGCTGTGGGGTTTGTGTTTTCTTTTTTCTTCTGATGCTGCTGGACTGAAGAATTTCTCAATCTGTTGTCAAATCAGGAAAAAAAATATTATTTGTAATTTCTGACAAATTTAAAAAAAAAAAATCAGTCTGTCATGTGAATCTCTTCTTTACTAAAACCAAACAGATTTAAAAGTTAATCTGACAAGGAGTTTTAAATTATTCTCAAAATGGAGGAGCTGGCCTGGAACTCGACATCTGGAGGGCCACCAAGAGAGGCAGCAGCTTCTTCTGATTATAGCATAAGCCATACTGCCATAAAAACTGCTATATTTCTGTTGCTGCTTGAAAGGGTTTGCCATCATTTCACTACCTCACCATCATTCAAGCTACAAAACTTGAATAGTGACAATGTTCAAATACACCAATACCTACGAAATTTAGTGCCAGACTTGGTGATAAGATAAAAAAAACATAAACTCGGTGATTTATAACATGGTTTGATATGAGCTGGCTCTAGAAGAAGAGAGACCATGAGCTAACAGATGCTTTTGATTAGCAGATTTCAGTTTGGCATAGAGTACAGGAAGAACAAGTTCATATTTACCTTCAAAAGACCACGTACACCCTTCGTTACCTAAAAACCTAGCTGCTGTTGGTTCCCACCCTTTCCTACTCTGTGCAGAGGGAGCAAAGGATGCTGATGCTTCTACCCTAAGTCCCCAGGAAAGCTCTTGAAGGAATGCAGTCGTCAGTCCAGGACCATCTAGTTTAGACACCATAAAGCCTCTAACCAAATGGGATTCTGAACACCTAGAATTAACAGCTTGTGTTCATTCTTCACACAGCATAGACGTGGATGTACTTGGTGTGGTGGTTCAGAGAACACAGGCTACAGAATGTACATTTGACAGACTCACCACCAAAATGATTATTTTTAAACTTGGACTAAGGTGGCTAATTACTTTTAAAAGTTAATAATAAGATGCTTCATGCTAACGTGCATTGTGACTGTGCCTGCAAGTGCCAGCTATGGATCAAGCTGTTAACACGTTTGTTGCGTTACAAAGATAACATAAAAGGACAGCACTGATTCTCCTTTTACAAAAACCAGCAAATGGTATGGCTTTTACCGTTAGTTCTAGAAATTTATGCCTGGATAAAATTAAGTAGTTCTTGCCTTTCTTTTCCTGCTTATAGTCATTGCTGCATAATTTCATGCTGTTTTGTTCTCTAGTCTGAAACAAAAAAGAATCTATGAAGAACAGTTCCACAAGGAACACTACTGTAATTCTTTACTCCATTGCTGGAATTAACAAGATTTTTTTAAGGAACAAAATTTTTTCTAGTGAAACCACTACTAAAATAAAAATATAAACAATTATTTCAAATATATAGTCACAACAAACATTAAATTTGTCTCTTACACAGGTTTATTACTTCACTATGTATTTGAATAAAGATTTGTCTTCTGTAGCTTTGGCACAAGAGCAGATTTATTTAGGTTATAGAAACAATTATTTTCTTCCATCAGCTACCCAGAATGGAATTGTTTAGGAGGTGTGCTTTGTCAAATGTTATTCTGACAAAAATAATCTGTTGAAGTATATTTAGATCTTTTAATATAAGTATAGGCTTCAGTATTGCTTATGGCTTGTTCACAAAAGCTTCTAATTTATCAAGCCACTTCATTGTGCATCCCTGGAGGCAAATGCAAGAGGCCTCACCTGCATTAGTATTGCTGCTCTCTTCTTAAGTTACTTACGGAAGATTCAACAATCTTAGTATTACTGACATCGTCAATACAGTGAAATAGACTCAAGCACAACATCATTTTTAAAGGATGCCACTGCCCAGGGCTGTTAGAAGCTTTAGAAACAAAAGACACTCTTCAAGCTTGGCCATCTTGCACTGGAAGAAGCGTAGTTACCAGTCCTGAGATTGGTATGGTGTTTCACAATCCTTTCTGAAGCTATACCTGCATGATTTTCTTTCTAAGCCTTTTCTATGTCAGTGTCACCCAACAGAGTTCAGCGCTCTTGGAAGTGTGGTCATCATTCCTCCCATTATAATTTTTGCCATTAAAAATCAATTCATCTATATGCTATTACAGCATAGGATTGAAAACTGAAACACATCTGTTAGTTATGTGTCATGTACAGGATGCAACAGGTATTTAATGGTATCATTCTGCTTTGTCCATGTATTTCTGTAGCTTTTCCTGAGGAGAAGGCTGGCTACAGAACGCACGGACCAAGCACGTCAAGTAACAGCCAACAGGCCCTGGACAAGCTGCCTTGGGAGCAGAGAGAATCTTGTCATTGACTTCACAAGGCTGCAGGTGAGAACAGCCTTTATTTGTATTCTTGCACACCTGATGGCAGTAAAAACAAGCTGGTTTTTATGCCTTCCTTTAAAAATGTTTAAAAACCAGCTGAGGAAATGGCTGTTAACACAACTGCCAGCATATTTAGCAACCTCAGCTTCTAATTCCTAGCTCTCAATTTGTTTTATCCAAAGTTTACCAGAACTGAAGGTGCTTGGGTTAAATAGCTCCCGCAATGGAGAAACTCCCCTCTCTGCCATTGCTCAGGAAGCACAGGGAATGAAAAGATGTCTCTTTGGCAGCTGGTTTGTTCAGTCTGCCAACCGAGCACCGAGTGATTGCAGTAGCTACATCACCCATAATGACTGAGAAAATACCCTTGGCTTATATTTCTTATCAAGCTTCACACTCCATACATTGTTCACAGTTGCAATGTATAGAGAATTATATTTTCTAGAATAACTCCTGACTTAAGTATCTTGACTCTCTCACAGGTTCAGCAGGTCAGTGTCACTTAATTTATCTCTCTTTTTTTCTTCTTGAAGTCTGTCCCTCTAAATTCTGTTACCTATGTGTATGTGCATACTCATCTGGATACACACCTACAAAGAGGTCTTCCCAGTTCACATAGAAGCTAAAAGTCATGCAGAGTTAACCAGATGAAGTGATGAGTTTTCCTTGTTTGAATAAAAGTGCAGCCCATAAGGATCCTGGACATCATTTACTCAGACGTGAGCTATATTGGCCTCTTCTCCATTTGAATAGATTTCCATTCCATAAAAACTATTTCTGGTATGCCAAACTTTACAGGTCTTGTAGGAACCTGTAAATGCCTTGTTTTCTAAGAAATAAGTATACGTAATTTCTTTTTTGTCCAGATGTACTATTTGTGCACTCTTGCCTATGTAGAGCACATTTCAAAATAGTTTGTCCATAACATAAGCTACTTTTTAACTGTCAGAGTAATAATTAATTTTTCCATTTTATCATCACTGTAAAAAATGGAATCATATTGTCTCATTTTGCAAATGAGAATTAATAGTCCATTACTCACAGTCATTCTAATACCCTCACACTACATATCTTTAGAGAGGAGCGAACTCTAAGGAGGAAAGTTTTACCTGTTATTCACTCCCCTGGGAGCTGGAAGGCCACTCTTTCCCTTCCTGTGCCAGAGGATCTTCCAATATTTCCAGGTGTGCTTCTCTTCTGTGCCATCAATGTTGTGCAAAGCAAGGTGCTTGCCCTTTTGGTTTTAGTCAGCTCAACTACATCTTCACCAGTAAACTGGAGAGGGACAGGTCACAGGCTCCAACACCGGCATGCACTAAGCCCTGCAGTTAATCATTGATATATGTAATTCTGGAGCTGTGCAAACTAAGCCACTGCCAAATGATGTTCAGGAGACAGACTGAGGCAGGAATGGTTCTTAGTAGGTGTTTTGGAAAAGGGAGAAGAAAGATGAGGTTTGGTATACAGGTACCCACTGTGCTCTGCCATTTCAATCATGGCCAGAAAACAAGCACTTGCCCACTTAATTTTCTAGTGTAGGTATAACCTTGGCCAATCCTGCTGTACAGTGCTAAACTGGGATCATCAGTGAATATCTCAAACCTTCTGATGCTGTGCCTCAAAAGGGAGAGATGGACAACATGGTGTCAGTCTTCTTCTTGGAAATAATGCAATCTAGTGCAACTAGTGCAGATGATCAGAGGGCTGGAGCACCTCTCCTGTGAGGACAGGCTGAGAGAGTTGGGGCTTTTCAGCCTGGAGAAGAGAAAGCTCCAGGGAGACTGTAGAGCAGCCTTTTGGTACCTAAAGGGAGCCTACAGAAGAGACAGGGAGGGACTCTTTATCAGGGAGTGTAGCAACAGGACAAAGGGTAACAGTTTTAAACTGAAAGAGGGTAGATTTAGATTGGACATAAGGAAGAAATTGTTTATGATGAGGGTGGTGAGACACCCTTACAGTGAGGTTGGTGGAACGGGTTGCCCAGAGAGGTTGTAGATGCCTCACCCCCAGAGACATTCAAGGTCAAGTTGGAAGGGGCTTTGAGCAACCTAGTCCAGTGGAAGGTATCCCTGACCATGGCAGGGGAGTTGGACTGGATGTTTAAAGGCTCCTGCCAATCCAAACCATTCTATGATTGTGTGAAAATAATTATTAGAAAATTCAGCAATCAACTCCCCTGTCACTGAGGAAAAGAATTGCACTTTTTCAGCACAAAAAAGGTTGAGAGGCCACTGCACACAACACTGAGACTGGGACAGCTCAGATATGCACAACTTGTTGGCTATGTAATCTTATAAATGGGCAACTAGACCACAGCATTAAGGAATTGCTGCTGTGTGACCCCAACCAAGCTGCATATCCTCCCACCTACTTCTATCCTGTCTGCTTAAAATAAAACTTTTCTGGGAAGAGATTCTCTTTTGTCTGCATTGCTCAACATCTGGTGCAATACGGTTTCCCCTAGTTAGGATCACTGGATGCTATTGTGACACAGAGAGCAAGTAATAGTATTCTAAACTATTTCAAGTCTACCTGGTTATTGCTTAAACTAGACATTATTCCCAAGCACCTCACAACATTATAATTCTTTCCTTAAAATGCAATGTTCTTATCAGCATTTGCAGTCTACATTTTTATTGTTTCTATCTAATATGCTACTTTCTTTCTGTCTGTCTGTCTGTCTGTCTCTCTAACCATCTACCAAGGATATATCCAAGTGTCTTACAAATATCTTTTCATTTTCTTATTTTTAAGTCACATCTGAACTGTCACATTTGCAGTCGTTTTTTCAAAGCAGAGGCTCCCCTCCAAACAAAGAACCAAAAGCTGTATTAACAGACGGAGTGACTTATCCGTATGTATTTTCACCATTATTTCACAGGACATTTTGAAGTATCCATCTTCAAGCCATTGTTCCATCCTGCTTGAAGGATTATGGCAGTCTGTATTCAAAGGATAAAAACAATGCCAGGATTATCTGTGTAACTCCAGCCATCTCCAGTGATGTTCTGTCTTTTCCATCTATTAAATACTAAGCTGGTCCCTGGAGGTCCTTATTAGGCTTTTTTTGCTTTCTTAAAAGTTGAACTCACAAAGTGATCATTTTAGATTTAGGATCACCATACTTTCTGATGCATCAGACAAGCAAACTCTGCAGTAACCAATTTGCAACTCCATTCCTTGATTTCTTATACATGTTAACTTCTTGCTTCTTATTTCTTCTGTTTCACCATAAATGTGGTTTTTGACCTTCCCCCATTTCCTCACACCACGACCTGCCAATGAAGACATTCTACAGCATAAATAGTTAATGCTGTCATGTGAATTCCTAGGCTGCTACAAAGAAGCGTGGCCTCTTCACAGTTTCTTTTCCATTTCCTCAGTCATTGCTGCATCCATAATGAACTACAACATGAACATAACATCAAAGCTGCAATTTAAACACACGGATGTTTAAATACACTCTCACAATAGTGCTAGGTGAGCAGAGCTGAATACATCCACTATTTCTGACACTTAGCAAAGGTAAGACCTTGCAAAAAAATCTGCTAGTTAACAGGAGGAGTTTGACTCCACACAGTATGAAGACTCCCTCGTTATCCATGATGAGGCACCTATGTCTCTGTGATTTCTGCAGTGTATTGTTGGCAGCTGCACTGTGAAAGTTGCTTCCCAGCTTGCCTTCAAGACCTCCAAGCTTCAGAAGCAGGAAACACAAGAATTGACTTTCTTCTGCAATTACAAAGTAGGCAGACATGAAGCAGTTTCAGATTCTTCCCAGAAGAAACAAGTTAATGATGGGCATCACTTATAAACCATCATTAACTCAGACCCAGTGTCAGTAAAATTGTGTTAAATACCATGTAAGAATCTTTAACAAGACCTGTTCTCTGATGGATTTCAGTTTCTAAACAAGTGCTTACTCAGATGTTGAGTATATACAGAGGAGTTATAGAGTTGTTATACTGCACTTGCCTTGGTTTGGTTGGAAATTGTCAGATAAGAGCATTGCCCATAAGAACAAACACAGACATTAGAGTCATTGCTGCTGGCACAAACATGGGATGATACGCTATATGGGGTTTTCTCTTAAACATTACATTTAGAATCACCTATAGAAAGCATAAATACACAATCTGTTTTGTTGCATGCTATAGAGGAGTAATCTGAAAAACCAGTGAGCCACAATACTGGCATTCTCAGAAATTCGGAAAGTACCTCTGTTTGTTCAAGACTTCAGGGGACGGTCAGTCATCAGTTTATGTTATTAAAATGGAAATGACCCCTTTGTTTTGATACAGCTGCATTCTGTAGGCGCCTAAAGCCATTTGAGATCGCCTAGGGAATCCTACCTGCACTTCTACTACAACTACAGAAAGTCACTGGTCTCCCATAGCTCTTGTGAAATATCTGCCAGGCCCATGTTTGAGATACTTTAGGGCATTTAAGATGGTGTTAGGCACCTATCTATGGATGACTAACTTGAGCCCATAGCAATAGGCTAGAATTAATCTCACCTAAAACAGGCATTTCCCAGGCTGTTGTCAGTTGAGAAATACAGGCATCTTCAAAGGATAGTCATTTCTTACTAACATAGATATTCAAGGTGACTGAGATGAAAAGTCTTTGGAAACTTATGTTTACTTTGTCCAGGAATACAAGATTTATAGTAAGTGACTATTCATTCATTTATCTACTAATGCAATTTTAAGTATTTTTCTATGGATAAGTGTATTAGAATTAGCATATATTTTATACCAAATATTATTTAAAATAAGGTAGTTGGAATGTTAAAGTTATTAAAACCTCCAAACACAGTATTTTGACTTCTGTTTTATTTAGTACCTTGCACAATTTTCAGCTTTCAATGGAACAAAGCACTTTTTTCCCTTAATGTTCAGAATATTGTTTTCACAATGTGGAAACAAGCAAAATTTACACTTTGGAGAAGGACTATCATGAGGCCTACCCTTGAGTTATATCTCCCAGTTCCAATTTAGTGGCTCACGCAGATGGGCCTGTCTTTAATTTAAAGATTAATTTCTAGACAATGTGGGTTTCTAGAGCAGCAGTTTCCGGCCTTTTTACCATACTGAAAATCCCTCATATGTATTCCAGTGGAGGCTCCAATCTACATAAAACAAATTTAAGCAAATTACCAACAGTAGCATTTTCTTATTTAATTTAGTATGTATTCATATTTGCTGATGAAATCCTTAATATAGGCTGTTGGTTGAAAAAGATAGGCTACTAGTATCCATTTTCAAAATGCAGAAAGGTAACAACAGCTCCCAGATCTACATTTTATACATAATTATTCAAATAAAACAGCAAAAACAAGAAGAAAAATTACCAACGCCTTCACTGAGGACTGGAAGGCAAGAATTGTGTAGCCACATCCTACCAGAAGGCAACACCCATGATATGAATTCAAGTTGCTGTTTGGATGGGGCTTTTTTCTAAATTATTTTTAAAACTCTGAATAAGATTTTTAAGATTTTTTTTTCCTATAATCAGATGAGATGAACCCTACTCTCCCTTTTTGTTCGAAAAACTGTGCATGTAAAAAGAGCTGGAAACCTCATCACTCCATCTATAAATATATAAGAAATATTAGTAATAAATTTAACTGCATAACATACCTTATATTACCCCAATAACTTGCCTTCAAATACAAAAAAAGAGCATTCTCAATCTAACATCATTATTCTAAATGAGTAAGGCTGTGGAAAGAAAGTGACCAAAATTTTCTTAGAGAGACCTTCACAAAATTTGGGAACTAAAGAAGCAGATTTCAGAGGAAAAGTCCCCCTGACCATGGGAAAAATGTCTTACTGAAGTGCTTACTAACCTCCTAATGAAAACTATCTATGGGAGAGCAGCTTTCAAGATCTCATTACCTTTGTTTGAGTGGAAGAGAATTTGGAAATGGAAATAAAAATAAATTTACCACAAAGCTAATGTGAACAGGAAAGATAATCCTGTGCCAGAACAAATGGTTCTGCCATAACTGTCCATTATACATGGGCTCCTGTGCCTTCTTAATGAACTGATGAATACAATACATAACAGCTCACACAATTTAGATACAGTGTCCCTTCAAATTTTGATGATGATGACATCTCGACATCTGTTGTCGAAGCTTTTGTGTACCTCCAGCTTCTCACATGCTAATAAGTTAGATACTTCTAATTTCATAAGAGATTAAAAGGCTGGAGGCACAGAGTTGTTCCATGGTACTTCAGATGTACAAGGATAAAATTACCACAGTAAAAAAAAAGCATATGTATACTCCACCAAAAACTGGAGAATGTAAGGAAAAAAGTACACTGCAAAACTAATAGCAGCATGTTGTTTAAAGCCATAGAATAAAAGCGAAGAATTGGAACATAAACCATCCTTCCCTTGTAAAGAAAGACTACAGGAAGGAAGACTTCTCTGTGTTCATGTATGCAAGAAGGCTGGAACTCAAACATGTGATAGCAACAATGAAACTTCTTGACATTTATGTCACTCATTTTTAGGACCATGTCTTCAGCAAGCGGTGTACCACTCACCCTTCACTATGTAGGCAAGCTACAGTGTATTATGATGAGTCTTCCCCATCATATCAGGCTGGCCAGGGCCTGGTTGCCTCTAAAGACAAAGGGATTCAAGGGAGAAGGTGGTTGCAACCAATGCTGAACGGGCATTGGGTGCCACTAGCAGAAAAGGATGTGTATCCTTCGCTGCCTAGTGAACTTCAGCACAGGATTGACCAAGCTTTGTCTCTGAGCCAAATACATGAAAGAAAGATCCTGTTCACCTCAAGATAGTCAGCGTTTCACCACTAAAAACGTAGATGGAAATACAAATCAGGACTGAGATGCAGAGGGATTTCTCATTTTATATTGGTTATATTTGACAAAGGGAAGAGTTACACACCAATTGATAACTCAATACATTTGAATCATTGGGTCTGCTGAAATGTGCAGTACACTATTCACTCCCCAATGCAGTTTAATATCATCCTTAAAGTAATTATTTCCTTCTTGCCTTTTTAGTGTAACCCTTGACAATATCATAGTCCCTTGTATTCTATCTAACAAGTGTGCCTAATGATCATTTGGTGATTTACTCAAAAAGGCTTTCTTCTTACAGGCCATGCATTGCTCGTGTACAATTGTTGTCTATCACCCATATCACGAAGGGGAAAAAATCCATTTTAGGTGTGCTTAAGGGTGTGTTTTTGAAAGGACAGATTCACAAAATGGTGGCTTTCCCTCTTTCACTAGGAAAGCTGAAAAGCAATTATCACAAAAGGGTGAAAAACAAGACCAAAGAACAATTTTCTTCTGTATACCTTTCCACCTATTAATCTGATAGATTTGCTCTTCAGTAGAAAGGAAGGAGGATGAAAGTTTCCTCCAAAATAGATGAAAGTCACAGGTGACTACTGTCAGTAACATGAAGGATTTCAGATTCCTTGTTTTCAGTTGTTAACACCTAAATGGTCTGTGACCATAAATTCGTAAGAAGAGTATGAAAAAACCAGCACTGAATCTGCTCGAGCTGTAAGAGAAGATAGACGAAAGGCTGCAGCTAGCATGATGTAAAAGCCACAAGCAAAAAAGCTCCAGATACCAAGAAGAACACCAAAAAAAATGACCAGAGGTAAAGTCCAGACCAAATAAAGATATCTGTAGGGGTATTTGTAAAGGGTAGGAGTTAATTGTTCAAGCATAAGTACATAGGGCCTTTTGAGACGTCGGCACAGGACTGACCAAATATGACACCAGACTTCTGAGACCTCAATTCCCTTATTTAGGCCAGTGTGATACTCCAAGATATCTCAGATGGCCACTGTATCCCACCCTAGGTGCCTAAGCTGTCATTGTAGTCCACTCAAATACATCCCAGTGGAACCTAGAGAGCTATTAGCTGACTAAATGTAGGTTAGATGAGCTAGGTATCTCCGCAGGCTTCACTGACTGTATTATCCAAGCAGTCTCCACTGGCTAAAATTGGCTTAACATCTACCTCACAGCTAGGCATATAACTCCTGACACTCACATTTAGAAGTCCACTTTGAAGATGAATCCCACCCCTAAATGCAGGGTCTCAATTAGTGCCTTGACATAGGCATTTAGTGCCATTTGAGATAGTGCTGAGATACTTGGATGTCATTGGCAGATCTGACTTGAGAAAAAACCTGAACCCTTCTGGAACTAGTGGTGGGAGACCAGGCAGAACAGCCGGGTTGCCCAGGGCTTTTCAAATGTCTGTAAACACTATATTTAGGAAAAAGAAATCAAGATGTATATATTCACCATCTGAACCTGAATCATGCCCACTCTGCCCCATTAAGATCTTTGAGAGCAGACCCACATGAATATTCAAAGTCCCTTCTAGTGACAGCTGTCTGCCAATAGGCCCAGGTCTACAGGGCCTTTCCAATCAGTTTTCCAGGTGAGGAAAGACAGAAAAAACACATGCTTTAACCCCTGTATTACAAACATGGACATGGACCCCCTGTGACATGTCATGCTTTAGCAGAATGGAAGCAAGCTCTCCCTCAAAAATATCAACACAATACCAAAGTCCAGTTTTGGGAATAACTGTGCCTCAAGAATTTTATCATCAGAAATACATTCTCCTAGTGCATGGGTATCTTACCTATTAGCCTCATCTTACTTTGATAGGGCTGCTTGTAAACAGAAAGTTTCCAGGGCCACAAGCTGGCAAGACCCAACACATCTCAGGAGCTTCTCACCTGCTAAGAAAAGAAACCTGACAGGCGATATTTAACAGTGCCACCCGTAGATATATTTCATATCAAGGCAGTGTAGCTGGTGTGGGGACTCGCGAATAGTACCACTGCTTGGAAGATTCCTCCTGCTAGTCTCTCTTTTACTGTCACAATTTCACAGGAGAAAATGCTGGAGTGCTACAGCACACCTACACAGCCAGATAATTGACGTCCCCTGTTCACTCCAGCATCCTGAGGCCTCTGAGCACCCACACCGCAAAAATGCTGCTTTGCTTCTGGGACCTCTTTAGGAGCAAACCATCTAACATCCTTCAAAACAGAAATCAAGCGGAATATGGGGGCTAGTTCACCGTGGGGACCACTGCCAAAAGACAGCACAGCGCAGACCAATCCAAAGTTGACTCCCCCAACCCTGCACTCTCCCGCTACACTGAAAAATATGAACAAGTAAGTGTGCACCACTTTTCCCATGGGCTAAGGATCATTCCCTAAGGCAGATTCAGCAATTCAGCAAGCGGTGTACCCCACGCCTTAGACGCTCGCCCCAAGGGAGAAATGCAGAATTTCTTCAACTGTTCTTCATTCCATTGGGATTTTTCATTGTAGACAAGACAGGAACAAGCCAGATAGATTGGATAGTCTTTCTAAATGTCACACTTCACCCACATGTGACAAATGCAGAAAAAGTTCTGTGTTAGGAAGGTAAGTGCTAGACAAACTGTGCATGTTGGCTTGCAAAATGCACTCTGTCATTAGCAATGCTGAAAGCAAGAGCAGTTGTTGAAAACAACTAAGGAACCTCAAGAATATGGGGCAAAACTACCTGACACCAGGATAATGATGGAAATAGAGAATGCTGCAACATGAAGGGGCAATCTACCTCAAACAATGAGCTATCATAATTCAGAAAGACAACAGCCAATGTGTGGTGCCTGGAAGGAGGAATTCAGAGAAGGAAGAGGAAGGAAAGGAGGAAGGTAGCTCAGGACTGGGAGTCCTCTGACTTTCAGGAGAACCAAAAGGAAAAATACATCATAGCACTGTCTTCTGTATCTCACAAAACAACTCCCTCTACTCCTACCATTTCCTTTTCACCTTATTCTTCTACATGCAACCCTACATGAAATGCTGTGAAATACAAGTCTTCACATCAGCTCAGGAGTAGCAAATGTCTGGCTTCACAGAGACACACAGAACTGACTCATTGTTATCTGGGGGCTCTTTCCTCTTTGCAAAGGTTGCCTTCTCTAACACTGTTTTAGACCACAGAGGAGAGATGGAGAGAAACACTATCATGGTATCACCAGGGGCTTTTTAAGACTCTACAAGTGCAATAAATACAGTTCTTGTGTTGTTTTCTTTAGTAACTTTTTTTATTATTAGAATTGAAAATGATAGTTAAAAATCCACCATATGGTATAGATTAATCCCACTTTAATTTACGACAGTTGCCACTGGATTCCAAACTGTTTCCCTGTACAGAATATTTGTTATAAAATCACTGTCTAAGAATTGGAAAAGAAACCACACAATGTTTAAGAAAAAGCATGAGTGCTGGTCATCATCCTGGAATACAGTGGCACAGTCTAAGCTAAATTAGTGAGCTGATAAATATATTAGCACAGCACTGATAGTGCATAATGAAGTCTTTTAAGTAACATAGGGAAAAGGAATAAAGTTATTAAAAATAAATGTCTCTTTCTACAGTGGTACATGCAAGGGGTCTCCACTGTATTAAAGCATATAAAAATAATGGAGAAGAAAATTGAGTTGTGAGCACTGAGATTTTCTACACTTGCTTATTTTTAATGTAGAATTCAGGCAGGTGTCTAAGGCAATATACTACAGTTTCATGTATAAATGAAGCAGTAAGTTTCAGTAACTTGAAATTAATTTAGATTAAAATTGAAGTTTAGCTCCAAATGGAATTGAGTTGTGAAATAGTCCTGTCAAAAATGAATGGAGACCTAAATTTAAAATGACTGTTGGCTAACAGAATAGTGGAATACTGGTTAACGACTGTGATTTGAAGCCCACACTTCCTTAAAAGCAGATAAAATCAAATCTTTAAGGAGAAGTATCTGGCCCATGTATGTCATCATTTCAACTTGTTACCAAGTTAGTAATATCTACTTTCCTTCTTAGCTTTATAAATATGAAATCATCTTTAAAATACCACCATACAAAGCCCAATCTGACTTCTATGCTAATGTTTCTGAAAAAGGTCAAAAATTTAAATACTTCTTTCTTTACCAGTAATGCTTTTAAGCCATATTTGCTCTCTCTTTATTTAAAAACAAGCAAGGAAAAAACTTCTTGGTTTCCTTACAACGGTACTCATCAAATCATTTGGCTATTTTATTAAAATATACATCAGTGAGAAATGTTAAAAATCAGAAGTGACATTATTTTGGAGAGTGAATTGCTAATAAAGCAACACAGATTTTCATCCTGTGTGAAACAGCTGGACCATGACGAGATCACATTAGCACTAATTAAAATGATATTTTTTTGTGCAGTTTTTGTTAATCCAGCTTCATTGGACTCAAAAGGATTTTTGAAATCTGTAATAAAAGCTATTATGTAATCTTGCTCTGGTTCTCTTGCATCAGGTTACTGTGTGAAATTTCCCTATAATAAACCATATTTCCTTAAAACTCTCACTCAATAAAATCAATATTAAGTTTTTTTACTATTATAGCTGTTTTTTCCCAATATATGATCCTCATTTAATTAAAAAAAATTAAAGCTTTAATTTATTTTTGCTTGACGAACAAGAAAAATATCATATTAAAGGCAACATTTTGCCGTGTTTCTCCTTCTCCCTCACTTTCCCAGGTCCCTGTTGTTCCCAATGTATAATTTGCAAAACATATTGCTTCAATACTTACAATGAGAGAGGCGGCCCAGCTGTGGGAGGGAAAGGACAGCAGTCTCCAATATTACCATAATAATCTGCCTAAGGTCCCATGAGCCCTCTGGAGTATACAATTCTCTATACTGCAGGCCCCAGCTGGAGTATGTTCTCTTGACATGTATGCCAACCTTTGCCTGCAGGCAAAATAAAAAAAGGCAGAGAAGTAATCATGAAAATAAAAAATCTTGTCAACTGTGGTAGGATGCAGTTTCCATGATTTTTGCTCACGTAGGCAGTCATTGTGCTAACAAAATGATAGGGGACTTTAAAAGACTGCAGCTGGTACGTGTTTTGCTGGAGAGGGGAGAACATCATGTGCCACACTAATTCTGCAATTCTAACTTTGGGGGAAAAAATGAGCAGTGATATTGTATTACTGTCAATATGCATGACAGCTTTATTTACCTCCTCTTCCGACGGCTGCTCATTACAGGATTTAAGCAGGAAAGCAAAACCCTGGCAGTGTTGTGCTAATTGCAAAGGGCCAGATTTTGATCCTCATTGTTTTGTGTTGAGTGGTTGGGGTTTTTTTCATGGCGATGAGGGCTTTCAGGCAAATAGTCTTGCTGACTCAGTGGGACTAATTGGGAAGTAAATACCCATCACTGTGAAAGGCATGCAATTGTCTTGGTGAACTTTCCAACAAAAAAAGTGACACTCAATCAAATAATGCAGAAACAGAAAAGGTGGTTGGAAGACACATGTATAATATCAAAGACCAAATATATGTTTTTGCTCTTCACTATCAAACTCAATTTGAACCCAAGAATCCAAGGTCTTTCTCCTGATTTCATTCAAACAGATGTAAGAGGAACACCAGCATCACAGAGCTCAAAACAAGTCACATGTTTTAATAGATTCTCAAAAAAACCCCACCATAGAATCATAGAATTATAGAACGGTTTGGGTTGGAAGGGTCCTTAAAGATCATCTAGTTCCAACCCCTCTGCCATGGGCAGGAGCACCTCCCACCACAATAAAAGTGGTCTTCTTTAAAGAGAGAAAAAATGTGTGTGTACCAGTCATGGGTCAGAGGCTGTTTTTTCAAGAAACAGTCAAAGTAGGAAAAAGGTTTATTTACCTTTTTAACCTTAATTAACACTAAAACATGATTTCTCTTTATTTTTCTTTGCTGACCGAAGACATATTCCCACTCAAATGCATCACCCATTTCATCTCACAACAACCCCATGGATTTTACAGGTGTATTCAAGGTGGAAAACCTTTGGTACTAAACCAGAACCCAAACTGATAGCCTTAACCCTCCTGTCTGAGTTCAGAATACAGCATCCATCAGAGTCATACATTTCTTTATCAAATGCCTTTTGAATAGAGCAGATTTGTGTAACCATAAACCTGTACTCAAGTGGAATGAAAATGGCTGTGGGAGGTTAACACCTCAGAAGAGCTGGAGAGACCCAGATACAGGAGCTGCTCTCAGATGGGGAAGTTTCAATTCAGTCACCATCTTCCTCTTCCCTTCCTCCTCTCTGCTAACTCACACAGAGTTTTTCTTTATGCAATTAATAAAAACAAGCCTGTTAATTTAGAATTTTCACCTACCTATGTGTGTGTACATAAATATGTATTTTTTTTCATCTACAAAATCAGTTTTCACCTCCTTTGCCTCCTTTCTTCAAGCCACCATGAAGGAACAAGAACATGTTTAGCTCAATAATTGCTCTTGAAGGATATGTACAGTAGCAAGTTAAAGAGTTCGATTTGTTGTCTGAAAGTGGAAGTCATTACTTAGGCTGGGTGGACTTGGGAGAGACCCTGCCTGTCTGGCACAGGAATGAGATCATTCTTTAAGTCTGCCAGCCAAGTAGAGCTTAATTGAAGATGCTGGAGAATTTAAAATGAGGAGAAAATGAAAACAAAATAAAATATATATTGAAACTACCGGGCCAAGATTAAACAGCATAGAGAATATTCCAAGTGGATGTAAGAGAAGGAAAGAATCACAGACAAAGTCTATTCAGACAGACTTGAAAAAAGTCCCTTCACAAAACTACTGGAACTGAGGAATATGACTCTCAAGAAAGAAGGGGCTTTCAGAGTCCAAGCCACTAACCCTTCGGAGAAGTTTACATGTAGTTCAGCTTTGGATACAGGTATCTAAACCATCTCCCTGCATTTCGTCATGTGTAATAGGACATCTCAGTCACAATGAACAAATAAATCTCACATCTTGCCATGGAATGATTAGGAAGCCCGGTTACTGTCACAATGTTAGGCATATAACCTTGCTACAAGGTTCATCTATGTTCTTACAAGAATAAGTATAAGTTTGAGGTGGTATCAATTCTGTTTTCTTACTTGTGTTATTTCTTACTGCTTGTTAACACAGCTCCATCAGTAAATCAAAGACTCCCCAGTGCGCTGACTGGCACTGTGGTCAACCTGCACAGCCCAGCCCAGATGAGAGCAATTAAACTCAAACCCTACAACTCTCTGCAACAGGGTGGCCTTATCCAACCTGGCCACCGGGACTCAGCAGTGCCCTTCATAAACTCCCAGATTCTCCCCAGGAGCAGTTTGGGAAAGTATTACTCAGCAGTGGCCAAAACCAGGGGCAGAAAGATTTCCAGTGTTATTTACCAGTACAGATGCAGCATGAACACATTTAGCTTGCATTTGAAATAAATGTAATGGAATCTTTTCACGTTAGTGAAACCACCATAAATGCATAAAAATAGTTACGACTCTGCAAAGCTACTGTAAGTAGTCCCAAAAAGTAGCCTATAAGTGGGTTACAGATCTCTGTGAAACATTTATACTTTATTTGCCAGTTCAACCACTTAAAAATAAATGTTTGATATGAAATGTCATTGTGACATAACAAAAAAACCAACCAAATGATTTTTCACAAAATGTAACAGGAGTACGTGCTAGCTTAAAAAAAATGTGGTTGTTTTATGCCTTAAACAATTTTATGAATCCAACCCAGAAAGAACATATAATTTGTACTCACCTGAATTTGCATTTTCCTTCAACTTGATCTACTCAGAGATACTAGGCATGGTTTTTTGGTTGATAATCAATGTGAGTAGCAAAGGAGATAAGGGTCATTAGAAACAAAAAAATAACCTGTCTAGCAAAAAATGTATTTTAAAAATTGTAGCACTCCCATAATCTCCAAATTACACAATTACATAATTCCATGGGTTTGTCTTGATGGTACAGAAGTAGAGGTTTTGCAAAATAATCATCTCTTATCTTCTTTACTCAGTGAGATGAGATAGATTGGTCTAACCCATTTACCTTATGGACCAATTTTGGGATGAAACCTGGAAGTTCTTGGCTCTCTGCAGAGAGTCTAGTCATCTAGCTGATTAGACAGCCAAAGTTAGGTAAAACAAATAGCCTGTTTCTGCTGCTTCAAGTTAGTTTGGAAAATCCCTCTAGGCATGAGATGTGCCAAGTGCCTTTAAAAATCCGGCTCCAGATCTCTACAAAATCCCAACCACCTGTGTAATGTGCTCAGTTTGCGAGTACTTTTTTGTGCTTTCCAAACTCCCCTGGCTCATGTCAGCAGAAAATATATGCAACCAACCCAAGCAGTTCCAACTGCAGATGCTGCTGAGAGGCTGGCTCGCCCCTGCAGGAGGAGGCCGAGAGCTGGCACAGTACCTCAGGACACTGACAAAAGCAAAAGCACAGCAAAACAGGTATGTATGCAGCCAAGAGTTACCCAACAGCCCTGTGATGAAGGGAACCTATGGCTGATGCCTGCCACGCACATGGGATTGAGTACGCCACCACAGCTACCACGGACCCGACACCGAAGAAGTTGATGGTGAGTGTCCACTTAAGGAAAGATCAGAGCATTCACCCAGACAGAAAGACAAAATGCAAACAAGCATTTCTGAAAGTGGGAGTAAGTCTTTCTACCCTCCACTGAGTGAGAAAGAATTGGGGATCTGTTATGTTTCTCACTGCAATGGGCCTTTGTCACTTAAACCAAGCCATGCATCATAATTGTCCAACAAATCTAGTTGCTACGCTGGGGATAGCTAGCTCCCACCTTTCCTTAGAAAGGAAGCAGCAGACAAGTAGGTTTTCATCCTGGAAAGAGAAAAGCTTTGCTCCCTGTGTTATTTTGGAGAGAGATCGGGAACAATCACTGAGTGCTTGGCAGATTTTGGAAAGAAAAAACAAAACCAAAATATAATGAAGGTCTTCAGTCTCTGCACTGTCAAATATTCTCCTGACATCTCACGAACCTTTGGATGATTCTGAAAAGCCTCTAAATCACTGCTATGTCACTATCCCAGAGCCGGGAACTGCTAGCCCATCAATGGAACATTTGCTGAACGCAACCCACCACTCAGAGACATGACTAGGAAAAGAGGATTTGTGAGTTGCTTCAGAGAAACCACTGAAAACCTGACTGCAAAAGGAAAACAAAATACTTCCCTATGATACCAGAGATTTTCAAATCAATGAAACAGAGAAGGTCTTATATAAGAAAATTGTCGAGCAACATCTGAAATACTGAATGCAGCACAAACTGAGTGGACTCTTGTCATGGTGTGTTGCACTTCTCTCAAGGGTATGAAATAAAGGGAGAAGGAGGGAAGAGTAAAAACTGACAGACTACAGTTCACTGAAAGTTTGATCCAAAACCCAACAGAATAACTGAATTTTAATGAGTTATGATTCAGTCTCAACAAGTTTACTTCTGGGCATGAACAAGAGTTTTGGAAGTAAGCAGCATCACTTATAATGCCATGAGGAAAAATGTCTACAGGTGGTCAAATTAGACGTTTCCAAGAGTGTTATGAGGCATGATAAGCAATAGGATGGGCTTTTAAAATTAATAAATGGACTTAAAAATAAGACTATTAAAGTTAGAAAGTTACTGATAGGACCTTAAAAGTCCCTCCACAAAGAGGAAAATAAGTATAAATTGCTATGAAAAACTGACATAACAGAGACACTTAAAAGATGCAGAGAATTTTGTTTGCAAATAAGAGGAGAACTTGGAGTATCAAAGGAAACCAGGATTATGATGTTAATAACTAGATGAAAAGAAAGTTGTGTCAGGTCTTGGAGTCTTTTCTGTTTCTGAATTGCCTAGTATCTGTTATTTTTATTCTCGCCTTCTCCAGGTTTCCTAGTGCAGTCACCAAACTGGGCTCAATTCAGCTTCTGTTCAAGAAAGAGATCACAATGCTGTGACTGAACTGGTTACAAAAGGAAAACCAACTGCGATAATTCAGATTAATGTACAGGCATCAGTTTTCCTTGGCAGGTTGTTAACACAGACACAAGTCTTTGCAGAGGTTCAGCCCTCTTTTCTGCTACCCAGACTCTTCCCTTTTCGATTCTCCGACTCCCATTGGAAGAGAAAGGGGTTGTGCCAGGGCTGGTCATTTTGCTTCTTAGTTGCTTTCCTTGACATCTACTTGTCATACTAAAAGCATGATTATTCATTATTTGTTTTGCTGTCATAACTAAAGCCTTCCATCAGATAGAAGAATCTCACTTTGAAATACCCCAATACTTCTGTTTCAGAAAGCTCTCGGGAGCAAGTCCCATTTACTTCTGTAGAGTCGAAGGGAGGGGAGAAGGTAGCGATGGAAATGTTGTTCACTGGAGTGCCAAAACATTGCACAGGAATAAAACTATAAGTCTGTCCAAACAGGAAATGTAAGAATGCAGCTCATACAACCATACTTCAAAAATAAGAAAAATCTCAGATTTGGAAAGGGGAACATGGGGGGGCAATTTATTGTCTGAGCCATAAAATACTGTAACAGTGGCTGCTCCCAGGCAAGTAATTTAAAAAAAAAATAAATAAATTCTAGTGCACTGAAGGTGATCCAAACAACTGAGTTTACAGAAGCCATGAATTCAAAACAAAGCTCTTGTCTTGGTGTATGGAAGAGTGCTCCTACGGTGGAGCAAAGGTTAGGGAACCATGGCTAAAGAAAGAGACTTTAAAGAATTTTGCTAAAGAAAGAGACTTCTGTAACCATGGAAAAACCTAGGCAGAATTTAAAATCTGTGATACACGGCTCTTAATCCAGAAGTCAAAAATTCAAAGCCTATACTTAATGGTTGAAGCCTCAAGTGCAAAATATGTGTGAAGTTCTGCTACAGGGAAAGTGCCAGATCTGAAAGAGAGCCACTCAGATTCAAGAACTACACGAGAAAGTGTAAGTGCTGTGTGGTTTTCATCTTCAATTTCCATGCTTTAGAACCCCTTACGAAGCAGTGTGCAAAGACAGCAAGTAGCATAAGGGAGTTGGTGTCACAGAAAAAAGCATGCTCAGGTTGTTTGCCTTACAATGCCTAAGCCAGAACTTGCAGCAGGAAATCAGTACCACTAATAGCATTGCCCATTATTAAGGTACAGGGACGTGTTCTGGCCATATCTCAGCTACACACTGGGAGCACTAGGTCACTGCATGCAGCAGCCTCATACTTTTTTATGCTGCTGTTATTACTTTGAGTTGAATATAAGGAAACACAGACTGCTGCCTGGGCAGGATGCGGTTGAATCCAAACTACTCCCTAGTCTGCATGATCAGGGGATGAACGTTCCTATGTACATAGAGGTGAACAAATGATGAGGGAGTGCCAAGTCCTACACTCAACAGTTCCTGTCATCTAAGAAGCCAAGGTTCATGTCATATCCTTCGCACACCTCCACCTTTTTTGTTCCAAAAGGAAGTTTCTCTTCCTTCCCTCCTTATCCATCCTCATTCTTCTTAAATGCTCGATCATCCTCTCTGCTGGCCTGAGAAGAAGCATCAGGTTTTTCAGGTTTTTCCTGGGACAGATATTTGTAAACGGGGAAGCAACGATGCTGCTGTCAATGTTGAGCAGGAATGTATGCACTCTAATAACCAACAGAAATTCTTGTGGTTATTTTTTTATATGGTATCCATATGTCCATATTCTTTATTGAATAGAAGGGACCATGGAGTATCTGCTTTCCTTAAAGACTTGTTTGGGGTTAAAAAAACCCCAAAACCTGCATTTCTAATGGATTTGTGTTACATGTATTTGCTTTTCTATTCTTGAGTGTCAGGAATAATTGGTAAGTGCAATAAATCTAAATAAATTAATAAAAATTATAAGTATTGCTGTGAGAGTGATGCCAGCAGTTATGATACAAGGATGGCTATATATCAGTGATTACACATTAGCTCAGTGTAAAGCACTTCTTTTCATACTCATGAACAAGAGATATTTGTATACCCTGTGTCACATATATGGCAATATTAACTTGCACAACCATGTGAAAATTATGGGTTTAGGAAAACTTGTCTCCTGTATGCAACCAATATCCATATGATTAAGTGCAACATTCCAAATAGGCAATAGTCAGTCATGTTAAATTTGCCTTTAGAAAAACTTCTCCTCATTAAAAGTAGAGTTCTACCCACAATCAAACATTTCTATGAGTTAAGTGTGCAAAATTCATCTTAAAGTGATTAACATTTTTGGACGTAAAAGTGTTAGGGTTTTAAGCATCATTTCCCAACCTGCTCATGCTAGAAATGGGCATTTTAAGAGAAGGAGAACCTTGGCTTTCCAATGGAATATTTCACGTGTTTCTCACTTGTACTGTGATGGGGTAACATACTTTAAAATCATGTAATGCTATATATTCACAGAAGAGTGAAACCACCCAGGGTGGTTTCATACAGAAGTTTCAGACATACTGACAATAACTAAAATAGTGAGTTCCCTTGAAATACCTTGACTTAAACTCTTTCCTAATGTGTGACTGGCTTGGCGTGGTCCAAACCTGTCACTGCCATTCACTTGCAGGTGACCTGCAGGGCTTATTTGAGGTTTTGCCGCCTGCTGCCTCTACACCTACACTAAACACGTGTTGACAAAACTCCCCACCATATTATCCTGCAGTTTGTACAGATAAGGATTGACAAAAGAACTTCCTTCAGGAGAGATGTAGTTCTTGGCTCCCTCACCTGTGGCACGTCCTCACCATCAACAGCCTTTCACTCTCTAATGACACAATATTATTTCAGCTGTTCACTCCAATTTTTAAAAAAATGGATCATCAATGAAGGAATGCTTTAAACCTTGAGCATTGATCTCTAAAATAGATATATTAAGGAACTAAAATGTTCTAAACGTGACAGAGAGCCTACATGAATGGCATCAGTTCCTACGTACACCCCGACTGGATCATTTATCCAGAGAAGGTTATTGTTTTGCTTTTTACTGAAGCAAAAACAGTAAAACAGTACTTTTTACTGCTTTTTACCTTCTTAACACCTGAGTGCAGCAGGCTACTGCCCTTAAGAAAGAAAACCTAGTCTCAGTGATACCCTATGGATTTCAGGTTTTTGTCCATAGTTTCTAAGGTCTTAACAGCAATGTCTCAAATAATACGCCTGAGCTCTGCACCAGACACCTGAGCCGTAATTGAGCAAAAAACTTATTTTTCTGGCTTAAGGTCATCCTAAAAACAAAGTAATGGCCCTGTCTTGACTGAAGTGCTATAGAAATAGTATAATCACATTTTTATTCTTCAGACTAGGCATCTCCTGGACCCATATTACCCATTGTACGTGTAACCTATTTGCAAGGGCAAATTTTGGCATTTGATTTTTTTGCAAACTATTTCCCTGTTACAATGGCAATAAAAAATATCCTCTGATTAAAAAGGTAGGTATATATGTTGAAAAATATGTCTCTCTGAAACGTGAGCAATGAAAAACTTGAAAAGAGAAGTTTTTTATGCCTTTATTGGAAAAGTATGTCTATCAAACTTGGGATTGCTATCTCAGCTTCCCAGCCCATATGGATTTAATATACATAGCCAACCACAAGCATCCATTTCCACCTACATAGGTAGATTCAGCTGTGTACACACAAACTTAAAAGCACGGTCATATTAAAATATTTAAATTAGAAGTAACACATCATTTACAATGCAACAGTATTGTGTGTGCAAAGACATACCACGGTACCTGTATCCACTGGTAGACAGGTAAGCAAATGTGGAAAGGCATTTCAACAGATAGGTATGGTCTCATAACATGACTATTAACATATGGTATCCTTGGCAGCAGAAGTGGTCATTTAATGAAGCCCATTGTAGGCTGTGCACGTAATTTATGTTTTAACTTTTGTAAACAGCACCTAGTTGCTATGGCTGGAGGCTCTATATAAATCATTAAACAAATATATTCAACAATTTATACGAAGTCAAGAAGCAGGAAATCTCCATTTCCATATTTAAATCTGCCTGCATGTACATCATTACTTTATTTTATTAACTTGCCAATATATGCACCCCATCTGCATACTGTATTGAAGACAGTTGGCTTTTTTGTAAGGCAACACTTATAGAATTTTGTATGGAGCTGTAGAAAAATAAGTTGTCATGGTGGTTTGTAAACTTTCTCTAAGTAACTAAGTCAAGCAAGGTCCGTGACCAGATTAATAAAATTGCTACTTGTAAAGAAATGGCTGCAAATCACAAACAAATCGGGACTTACAGAGCAGGCATATATGATCTCTTACAAGCTCACATCAAGCCTCTTCCAGAAATTGAGAAAGCCAGCCCTACAAAGTCTCAAGCACAGGCTTTAAATTTAATGTTAAGATCAGCTGAACTTCTCTTGTGCTTAAACATATGTGTAAGTCTTTGCAGGATTGGTATCTAAATTCATATGTTTAGATTTTTGTGGAATACAAAAACTGCCGAGTGCATAACTCTATGAAAAAATATAATTTTATCATTGATTTTACTCGCCCAAACAGTTCAGAGTTCTAATAAAAGGCACACAGAAGAGTAGTATAAAATTATTCTTATCCCTTATTCTCAGTAGCATCAGTCAATGAGAGGAAAAGACTATAGCCTATCCATATTTAATTACAAAGAAGGTTTCTCTCTGATTAATTGAATCATTAAACATGCACAGATACATTTCATGGTATTAAATATTAGTTACCTTCCAGTATATTAAGAAGTAAAAATCAGAGTGGATTAAATGGGAAGAATTATTCTTAGTGTACATCTTGCAGAGCATACAACCCCTCACTCGTTTCCCAGGAAACGAAAGGGAAGCGCAGACATTCAACACAGAACAAGAAAATGTGCGTAGTCTGCAGAACAACTGGCAAAAAATCTTGGCCTCTCTTTAATTTATTTATGGTTTTATCTATTCTGCTGTTTATTCTAGCCTTTACAAAGGAACAATTCTAGCACTTTCATATTCTGCACCGGCAGTTGGTATTTCTATTAAAAATACAATAAAAATACTACTTTAGGCATTAGGAGATATGGAAAAATATACCCAAGCAAAATATCTGCAGCATATGTTCATAATAGGGAAGGATTTAGCAAAATATTTTTATTTTAAATCCCCCTTATTTTAAGTGGCAAGTAACCACATTAGCAAACACTGTGCCTCAGTTTGCAGGGGTTTTTTTTATATATATATGTACGTATGTATGTGTGTATACACAATTTACATCCAAAGAATTTGTTTCTGTCTGATGACTTCATTCAAAGAGAGTAAAAAGGAGAAAGAGTGGGGGAAGGAAATCAGGTGTCAAAGAACCGACAAGGCTGAGGGAATAGTTTGGAGCGGAGGTTTTAAGCTGCCATGCTGTGCCTTTCACAGCTGCCTACACTTCACGTCATTAATAACCAGTAAATAAGATCTGCAGGTGGGCATACAGGGCACCCTGAGCCAAGAAGCTGTAGCTAGGGCTTCTGTCTCTAAGATGGGTGGCCAGGCTCATTTGCACAAGGCTGCTTATGTTTCCATACAGAAGTGTAACCCTACTTAGCATAGCTTCAGGGAAGCTGCTACAATACAGAGAATGCTAATTACTGTAACCAACTGGCAATGATGCATCCAGAATTAAATGGCCTGTGACTGAGCAGATGAACAATTTTTATAGCCCTAAGTTCAGGGAACATGGATATTCTGTCAAATTAACAGTCAGTCTATTTGGTCTTAATAGGTAAATTGAAGTCTTTTAAAAGACATTTAGATGTGCTATTAAGTTATCAGTGTAAGTATAGTTCTCCTTACAGTTTAAAGGTGTCCAATTTGAATCTAACATACCTATAGCTTATTACAGGGTGGAAAAAAATAAATAAATAAATAAACCCCACAGCATTTTATAGTCCTTATAAGCTTCATTTTCGGGTGAAGCTGTAACGCGGCCTCTATCCTACTCTCGGGTCCTGTTCATCTCTCTGTACTCAGGCAAAATTCCCACTGAAGTTGGTCACAGCTCTGAGCACAGAGGCCTTGGGCACAGATACTGCAGGCTGCATCCTCAGTCTTCATTCCAGGGAAATTTTGTCTTTTTTCAGGAGCGGGTCGTAAGATCAAAGTTTTTAACTTGACTTTCTACAGTGGGCTTTAAAAAGCAAATCAAAGCTGAGGCCAGAAATAAATAGTCCTTGATTTTTCCTAATTGCACTTAGTGAATGAATTACCCATATATTTCAGCACAGATGATCTAGCAGTCCAGCTTTCCTACAAGGGCTCTCAGCAAATATATGCATTCATCAACTGACTTTATTAACCTCTTTAAAGTTACCAAAACTCTATTTCTGAATAACAGAAAATATTTGAGAAAAAAAAAAAGGTAAATAAACTGTGTAGAAAAGAAGTGCCAGAAGACAAATTTTATTGCCACGGTGCAGTCCTTTTCAAGTGATGTTTTGTAGCTAGTGAGACTCACAAAGAAAGCAGTCAGTGCAGCACATCTGGAAGAATGGTTCATTTATAGATTTATCAACAAGCAAGACTGGCTGCTCTCAGGAAAAGCAGAGTTGTAAGCAAGTCTGGCTTAGTCTCCTCCCACATGGTAAACAGCTGGATCTAAAACACACCACACTCGGGATAAGATTACAGAAATGTCACTGAAATCAAGATCTTTAGTTACTTGCCATTTTTTGTTGACCATATTGAATTGTAACACAGCTATTTCTTCATCCCAGCTTCCCCATACAAAGTACAGGATTCACCTCATCAGTCTTAAACCACATCTACAATTTATGGTCTGCTCACCCTGGGGTCCTTTTATAGGCATTGGAGAAAACCTAGGCACTTGTAGCATACAATTCACTGAACCTGTTTAAGATGTTTATCTGAAGATGTGATGCATCAGATCCTAGAAAGCTCTGTTTCTCTGCAGTAACTCCCATATGTATCTGGTGAGATTTGCCCGTATGTAGATACCTACAACTTTTCATTGGGCAACGAGGAATCTACAAAAAATTCTCACTTGTTTTTCATACACCCGAGATGAAATCTGCATACCTGGCACACCCTTCAAAGGGGTCCTCATGGGTTCCTTGAAGAGGGCATGCCCCCTTTCTTGGCTGCCAGTACTCACGTAGGGCCTCCTTCTCCTTCACCCCCATGAGAGGTGGGGAGAAGCTGCAGAGGTGAGCTTGCCAAGAAGAGAAGCCACCATTCAAGCAGGAATTGATGGATATTGACAACATCGCCAGAATCTCTCCGCAGTTTTCACATTGGCCCGCCTCTCTGCTTATTGGCCGTTCACTCCAATTACTTCTATTTTTGCTTTTCTGTTTCTCTGTTTACCTCCTAACATAACCCCCCTGGACAGATTTTAAAAAACAGTAACACAAAGCTTATAAAACTCCAGCAGTTCCTGGATATATGTTACAGCCTTCCCTCTCTTCCTCCCTTGTCAATTTAAGACCCATACAGCAGTCTATTTCTTAACTGTGTTTTTCCTGAAACTAGCCTCAGAGGCTAAGGCTACATCTACCTGAGCTGCAGTGTCCTAGGAGCACTCCCAAGTCTCTTAAGTGGTGTCTGACAAGATATCATCAACTATTAAAAATGGGGTGGGGTGTTTCTGTTTTAATCCGGTAACGTTACCGTACCAGACAACAAGAAAAATTACTTTTATAATGAACATCTCTGGTAAACCTTATTGGAATGAAGAGACAGAGAAAACAGGAGTACAGATTTCAGAAGTCAAGCAGGAAAGACCTGGGACTGATATGGATACGTAATATCTTATATATCTTGCTGGCAATTGCCTGGTCCTGCAAGGAGCCGTATACAATACCCTGGCTGCCACTGCACTCCAGAGGTCTCTGATTTTGAGTCATGGGTAAATATACATATCAACAAAATGCAAAACAATACTTTTTTACTTTTTCAACAAGAAATCCATTAGGAAGCCTTTCAAAGATTATCTGAATTTATTAAATGAACTCAACCTGATTAATGCAAAATTTAGAGAGTTGGAAGTAGCTACTGCATATACTTGCAGGAAAGACATTACTTTTCCCTTACATTATCATGAAGTTGAAACAATTTCATTAAAATACACAGCTTACATATTCATATATTAAAAGAAGTCTGTGTGTTTAGGGAGAGATTGAATTTAGAAAAACAAAAAAAAGAAAAAAAAGAAAGATGCATTTCCATAAACTAGTAGCTCATATTCAGCAACAGGATTCATCTCAGAAGTGCTGAAGTTGTTGAGCAGTGAGTTAGTGACGCAGTTCTTCAGTGGGAAAACTCCAATTGGGCCATTTTGCAGGTGTCTGCAGCTAAAAGCCAGGAATAGTTGTGGCACTGTTACAGCCGTCTCTCTCTATTGCTTTGCAGCTTTTCCTTTTCTTCTTTTCTGCCAAGAAAGACCATCCAGGATTACCGAGCTCAGTAAAAAACTTAACACACTGCTCACATTCACACTAGCATCTGTCAAATCACTGGATAAACAGACAGCTGGTTCCCACCACTGCACCATTGCAAAGAAATGCTCAGAGGGTGATCCATTAACTCAATCTCCTTACCATCTCTCACTTTTGAAGACATCAGCCACAACCGGACTCAGAATCTACTCCTGACTATGCAACATACAGAAAATAAACGGGCATCTTTTTAAGGATGTAACTGGGGTAACTTAACACATCCCCCATTACACACTCTTGCTAGCACTTCTCTGCTGGAAATGACTGTCCCCATAGCAGACAATACCCTTCTTGATTTGCCACAATGCAAACCAAACAAATTATGTCCAGCACCTTGACAGTTCATGGACAGTGACAGCAAAAAAATGAGTTTGACTTTGCAATAAACAGATGAGAACACGGGTAGCAAACAGAGGTGGTAAGATCTTAAACCATCACAGCTATTTGTAAAACAAGTGGGTTATTTGGATGCCCTCTGAAGTGTTGTCTCTGACATGATCCTTAAAGGATAACTTTTCTGCAAAGGCAGAAAAGCATTGGATAAACCTGAGATTTAAAGGAAGGGGTCTGAGAACTTCCTGTACTGTGATTTCATTTTTACAGGAAGAAAAATAGTGCTGTGGATATGCCAAATGTACACAAGGATGCTACATTTCCGCAGAATATATGGTAAATGAGTAGTTTACGCTGATTGGGAAAGAGGACTCTGAAAATTAAATTACGTTCTTCAATCTTTGATACAGGAATAGTCACGAAAATTATCCATTCCCCATATTTACACACATCCAACATCAGCAAAAATAAGGAACGCTGACAGGAGTTCGCACAACCCCATACTGATATTGAGGAGCACATCAGGATGCTGTGCTGCCTGTGAATTAAAGCTGTATTTCAGAGCCTTTCAGAAGACCTGTGCCAGAATAAACATGGCTTTGGAGTGACAACGATGGGCAAACAGTTTTGATTTCAGACATTAAAGATGAGGCCAGGGGTTTTTCAGAGATTTAAAAGATAACATCACTCCGAAGTCCTCAGCTAAGTGAGATTTTAAGGAACAGTGACTTAACATGGTTTTTTTTTTTACCAGAGAATAGACAGAGAAAGACAGAGAACCCAAACACACTGCAGAGGCTGTACCAAGTCTGCCATTCAGATCTTCCTGGCCTGAAGAAATTCATCATTCTCAGCATGAAATAGGGCATTCAAAGTAAAACACAAAGTATGGAGTGGAAAAGGATTCATCCTGCTCAATGAATGCTTCAGATCACTCTTCATCCATGCACTCTTACCCTTGATGTGTCCATGTCTGTGTTTCTTAAACTACAACAGCAAGCATAATCAAAAACACCACAAAAAAAAAGGAGATTCAAGATGGAGATTATTAGAGGCAACAGGACCGGGAATGTTAATTAACATTATTTGCATTGCCTCAGTACGGCTTCAGGTGTGCTGAACATGCCATGAGAAGGATTGTTTCCTCTCCAGGTGCTTGGGTCCAAGGGGTCTGCACCTCTCCTTACAGCATTTCTCTTTAAAAATCCTTAAACTTCCTCTTCACTAGTGCAACTCCTGCAAAAGCAAGTATTGGGTTTACTTCCAGGTGTGAGAGACACAGTAGCCCTCAAGAGCACTCCCAGGTAATTTCACCATACTGGGATGGGTCATCACCTCACGTATGACCTCCACAACAGGAACTACAGCTGGGCTGGGGCTATTCAACATATGTACCCACAAAAATACCTTTATTCGTGGTCAGGTTGGATGGGGCTCTGAACAACCTGATCGAGTTGAAGATGCCCCTCTTCTCTGCAGGGGAGGTGGGACTAGATAACCTTTAAAGATCCCTTCTAACCCAAACTACTCTATGATTCTATGAAAAACACGCCCTCACGCAGCTTGTCTGATGCTTGGGAGAGGCCAAAGGGCAGACAGAGCGCTATACGGCCACCAGGAAGGCATCGCCAGCTGAGACAGACGACCAGGAATCAGGACATGGTCACTGAGGGTGGGATGGGAAACACCAGTGCCCTCTTTTCTCCTCTCAAAAAAATCCACGCTCGCTATTTAATTACTCCTTCTGCCTGGGGGCACAGTGGGCTGCAATTTCCAGCTACAGAGGCTTTTCACAGGTGACAGATGGCAGTCAGCAAGCCCCACGGTGTGAGCTGTGGGTACTCAGGACCTTTGAGGAGGAGGTGATAAACCTGCCGAAAGGTGGCACAATGTGCAGCGGCTGCACTGTTGGCTGGCTGCTCAAATTAAATTTTAATAGAACTTTTAAAAATAATTTCAGCGTAAACCACAATGTATGTGAGTGAGCCTAAATTAATAAAAAACTATCTTTCAAGAATGAAGAATAAATGTAATCTGAGATCAATATTTATGAAGCTGTGATTAATTGACTGATGACCAAATGATTACAAACTTCTGTCTGAGGCAGCTACTCAAATGTATTAGCTTTGACGAAAAAAATAATTTAAAAAAAATACAAACTGGGTCAATGAAAAAATGCATTCCTAATCAATTTTTAATAGCACTTAAGATTTTATGATTTTTTAAACTTTCTTTTTAATAATTAATCAGAAAAATGAATCTAATTTAAACAAGGTGGTGTAAGGTGTTCTGTATCTGTTTGATGATGTTCTTAATGAAGAAATTCAATTAGGGTTGACTTTTCATTATAAATCTCTGGTTTTAAGAAATGCTCCGATTGGCTGGTAAACATTTGAGACTGGGAGAATAACGGAGGTGAACCGCAGTGCTCAGCACAATCTACTCATTAAGATTTTACACTGTTAATTCCAGCCTCCCCTTGCTTCAAAAAGAGGGGAAAAAAAAAAGGAAGAGATATTCCATGATCTCTGTAACTTTTTTAAACTTCTCCAGTGTGTTGCAGCGCTTTGCCGTGTTACATCCTCGCTACATCCCAGGGGACAGATCCTCAGCTGACTGCAGGCACCACAAGATGTACTGAAAGGCCATCATAATTATAGTTTAAATGTCATAATTACAGTTTAAATCAAGGCCTGCTGCATCTGCATGGATATTTTACCAGTAACACATTCCATAGTCCAAACTCTGATGTAAGGAGGAACATCAGAGGTTCAGCAGCAGCCAAAATTTGCAGAATAACAGCTCAAACTTGAAGATGTGTGGAGAGATAGAAGCACTGTTCTCCTGAAGTCAGCTACATCTCTGCAGATGGAAGGCTCAGAGAGATCTTCTATGTCTAAGCAGCTAAAATTCACCTCCCTTCTCTGTTATATTACCTATTTCACAAAGGCTCTGTATATACCCGCAAATAAAATAAGAACAAGACACAAAACATGGCCTGTTTATCCATACCTCTTGATGGTTGGAACACTGCCTGGCACAGTCATGGCTCATTGCGACCAGCCCTCCCCCAGACAGTCACCTGAAAAGCCCACGGAGATATTCTTAGGCTGAGACATACCATTCCAGGTGGGATAGAGAGTGCCTGCACAGCATAATACTTCTGGAGCTTCTTCCTGTCCTCGGATGTCATTCTAGTATAATTCAGTTTGTTTGGATAAAATATTCCTCTGAAAAAGGGTCCAAGGGGAAATCAGCCTCTTGCATGACCCTCGAAAAGAGAAAGGGGGATAGCCTAACATCCCAGGCATGCAAGCTGCATCGACTTCAGATATAACCCAGCATTTCTATTTACCTCTTTGGTTCCTTGATGACACACAGCAAGAAAAATGGCAAGCATCAGAACAGCAAAATGAAAAAAATCTAAAAAAGGTAATAAAGAATGAGGTTTTCTCACCGAGCTTTGGACGCCTAAAAGTGAGATGTCTAGGTCTGAGCTAGTCACCCTGAATTCCTTTGTGGACCACGGAGCCTGAAAGCAGGTATATTCCACTTTAAGAGGAGATAAAAATACGGTGGTTAAACTCAAAATGAAAATTGCATCTGTAAAAGTGATTTGTCATCTTTTACTATTTCATGTGAAGAAGACTAACTGCACCAAGCTTACACGAGACTGTCAGTCTCAAGCATTATTAAATCGCAAAAGCTACGCTCTTACTCTGCCCCCAGTTCACTTACCCAATGACCACAGATTTACCTTCTGGCCTCTAGCAGTCATTTTATGTCCTTTCTGGCAGCACAATATTTTTTTTCCACAGCCAAAACCCAAAACATTTTTTTATAGAAAGAGATGAAATTCACCTTCGTTTTAAAATTAAAGGCACACAGGAACTCCCACAGAGCAAGGAGCAAGAGCAGCCTACAGTATTCAGGCAGTATAGACAGGGAGTATCAGAGAGCTATGTATTTCCACTGAATGGCCTCTTAATGGCACCAAGGAGGTGGAATTTGGCAACTGGTGAATCCCTGAGCCAATGCCTCACAAGCAAAGCCCCCACTCTGCAGGGCTCATCAACAGAAAAATCCTGAGCAGGGGGGGACATGATTTCACCCTTTCTGAAAGCGGCATGTTTTAAGGACCACGGATTTGAATTTAGGCACTCAGAATCCGATGCTTAAACCATTTTACTCTAGGTTCAGGCAAATATCACCCTATATTCCCCTAAATCATGTAAAACCACCTGGGAAACCCTTCTTAAAAGCGAAAGATCAGGCTTGTTTCTCAAAGAGGAAACTCTTCAAGGCAAACTCGTACAGACTTCACTGTTGCAGAAGTGGATAATGAGAGTGGATAGCCTGGCTTGGCAGCTCTTCACCATCTCTGCCTCAGCAGAATGAGAAAGATAGTCCTAAATCGTGTTTTATATCTATTTATGCAGGTGTAAACAATGACCTTCAGGTTAGGTTTTCATGGCACAAAGCCACACACCCAAATGTACCCAAATTATTGGAACCGATACAGCTGCATTAGTTACTTCTCACTTATCAGCTGGGCTAATCAGCCAAGAAGACGTGAATTTCACTGCTCGCACCCTCACCCATGCTCCTTACTCGCTGCACAACGTGCTACTGGGAAACATGCACAGATTTAAAATACAGGTGACTTACGCACTTGAAGCCCAAAATACAGTAACTTTATTTGGCTTCATGAGTCAAGCAATGAGTGTCAAGTTGAAAAGACTTAATTGGCTCAGTTTATTACTCTGATATGTTTATCTAGTCCTAAATCGGTTCCTATCAAGCTCCCATCAAAGAACTTTCTAGTTTTGTGACAGATAATGTTTCATATTTTCACTATTAATCATCTCAAGGTTTCTGAGATTTCAAGAGCAGGTAGTGAAGCAGCTGAAGCATTTCACAAATAAGGCTCTAATCCTGGGACATCATTTATGATTAGGTTCTTGACTTTTAACCCATCCTTTTAACCATCCTTCCTCTGTAGATTACTGACCGCAGTGGCCAGACACCCATCTCCTGCCTGCTCGCTTGATCCTTACACATCCCAGTGCCTCCGCAGAGGCATGCCAGGCATTCCAGACAGTTTTTTATCTGTTTCGTCCTGGGTCCAGTCCTACTGCAAAAGCATTCTCCATGCTACACGGACGCTGGTATTAGGTAGCCTGGACCTTTTAAACCTTTGTTACCTCCTGCAGTCACATTATATTTCTCAGCTCCCCTTAGCTGCAGCAGATCGTTACCCCTCCAGCTCCTTTTCCCTCGCTCTCTGCGGTCTATCTCTCTCTCTCTCTCTAGCACTACAGAATTAAATATTTTCCATGCCCCTGAAGAGTTGGTAACATCATCCCATAAATTTCAACTAAACCTCAGGCACTACTAGATCACAAATAATTTTTGAAGTATTCATTCACTGACTAGGCATCCAACTTCAGCAGAAATCTGCTAAGCAAATAAGTTTAACCTCCTTACATGGAAAATATATTCCTTTTAGCAGCTCATTCAGAAAAATAAGCTTCTTTACAAGCTATTTTTGGTTGAGAGAAAATATATTCGTCCCAACAGAGCTTGTTCTCTAACAGGTCACTTTCCAGTTACATACACTTTTTTGAAGCAGTGGAAGTCATGCCTTTGAAAGGGTTCCTGCTTTATCCCAGATTCATTTAAAAGAGTTTCACATGTCAACTGTAAGACGCATTTCCTTGCTTTTGATTTCTCTTTCATGCATTTACCCTTTCTGCTCTTTGTATTGTCTATTCACATTTTTTTCAATAAAAACCAATATAAAAATAAAGCTAAGAAAATCACAGGGATTCACTGTATTCCTCTGCAGTTTGCTGGCTGCACGATGAAGACACTCAACAAATTTCCAGCGCCAGTGGTTCATCTTTAATGCTCAAACCCCAATAATTTTACGTTTCTCTTGTGAAAATTCTCTGCGCACCCTCTTACCTAAATGGCAGGTCAATCGTGCCAGGACTGAAAGCGCCTCCTCACAGGGGATGCCCACTCACTCCACCTTATGATAAGTAAGTGTGTCCATTATGCTGCTAAATGGTTCTTTTTTTACTGGACGTGGTATCACTTTTGCTGCAGTTTACTACAGTGTTTTAAGACCTGAATACTCAACCTTTTTTCCAGCGAGCCTTATTCAAACCTGTCCTTTCCCAATTAAGGATACGTTACCATCAAGGCTGCTAGGCCCCTTCTATGCTGGAATGTCACTGTGGATTAGTTTGCTCACTTTATTTGCAGCACCTTACCTATATGGAATTGAAATGCATCTGTGCAACTCTACTATGTCGGCCTAAGATACTTTCCTTGTTAATCATTGCATCCACAACTTTATGCTTGTTTGAATTAGCTGCTCAGCATTCTAAGCATTTATCATGTGGCGCGATGTTAAATCACTCAGGTCTATAATTTTCATCATGCTGTGTCACGTTTACAAGAAACTACAGGAATCCTGGGACTGAGGTCAAGTGAGCAGACTCCTAGGAGCTTCCCGTCCCTCCAGCACCGCTTCCCAGCTGCTCTCCAGCAGTCTGGAAAGTGCAATACCGAGGCTCCATGATTTTGAGAGCGGTCAATGTGAGCCAGCTGACAAGACGCGCATTTTCATCCGTGGATTTGGCACCTAGTTTTTCATGGATTGGCACAGGATCTTCCATCAGGCATTGTTAAGCAAGCGCCACCACGCACAGCACTCACAGGGCTTGGGGCCTTACCAATGTCCTCATTTCCTTGTCACCCTCAAAGCCTCAGCCGCGTGGGCTGTGAAAATCCCACCTGAGCCAACAGGGAATGCTTTGGGCCAAGAATCAAGGGGTTTCGGCCGAGCTGTCTGCGCAGCAGGAAGGCAGCGTGGGAGCTGAGGGATGATGCCAATTGCGAGACCGCTGCCAGGTATGGGCTGCTTCAGCCGGAGGCGAGGCAGCAGGGAAGGGGGGGCTCATGTCTCGGAATCACGGAGTCTTTGGAGCTGGAAGGGACCTCTAGAGATCACCTAGTCCAACTGCCCTGCCAAAGCAGGATTGCCTAGAGCACATGTCCCTGGAGTTTCCCCGGGAATGCGTTCCCATTTGCTGTATTGTGTTTTGGGGTAGGAAAAAAAAAGGGATGTGGGGAAAAGCACAGAGAAAGGCTTGGGGGAATTAACAGGATTAAAGTTGACAGCTTATTAAATTTAGCACAATGAAACCCGGCTGGGGGAAAGGAGAGCCCTTGTAACTGTGTTGGTCTCCTCCTGCAAAGGTCCTTTACCAAGTGCTCCCCATGACACCCTATTTCATAGAATCATAGAATGATAGTTTGGGTCAGAAAGGACCTTAAAAGGTCATTTAGTCCAACCTACCTGCAATGAGCAGGGACATCTTCAACTACATAATGTGCTCAAAGGCCTGTACAACCTGATCTTGAATGTTTCCAGGGATGGGGCATCTACTGCCCCTCTGGGCAACCTGCTCCAGTGTTTCACCATCCTTGTCGTGAAAAATTTATTCCTTATAGCTAGTCTGAATCTACCCTCTTTTAGTTTAAAACTGTTAGCCCTCTTCCTATCGCTAGACTCCCGCAGAAAGAGTCCCCGTCTCTTCTGTAGGCTCCCTTTAGGTACCCAAAGGCTGCTCTGCAGTCTCCCCAGAGCCATCTCTTCTCCAGGCTGAGCAGCCCCAACTCTCCCAGCCTGTCCTCACAGGAGAGGTGCTCCAGCCTTCTCATCATCTGCACGGCCCTCCTCTGGACCCCTTCCAACACGTCCATGTCCTTCTTATGGTGGGGACTCCAGAGCTGGATGCAGGACTCCAGGTGGGGTCTCACCGGGGCAGAATCACCTCCCTCCAGCTGCTGGCCACGCTGCTTTTGCCGCAGCCCAGGGTGGCTTTCTGGGCTGAGGTCTCCCTCAAGAAGGCCGCGCTTAGGCCAAACACCGAAGGTGGCCGCGGACCGGCTCGGCTTGGCCTGCCCTTGCCCCGGCCGAGCTGCGGTGGCCCGGGACCGACCCTTTAGCGGCGGCAGAGCCGTGAGGGGGCCGCGACTCCTTCCCGCTCTCCAGGGG
>VXBO01009338.1:1267-39715 GCA_013400135.1 Rhinoptilus africanus
GGATTGGAGCATCTCCCTTACAAGGAAAGGCTGAGAAAGCTGTGATTCTTTAACCTGGAGAAGAGAAGGCTGAGGGGAGACCTTATTAGTGTTTACAAGTATCTAAAGGGTGGGCTTAAGGAAAATGGAGCCAGGCTCTTTTCAGTGGTTCCCAATAACAGGACGAGGGGTAACGGGCACAAGCTGGAACATAGGAAGTTCCGGTCAAATATGAGAAAAAACTTCTTTAGGGTGAGGGTGACAGAGCCCTGGAACAGGCTGTCCAGGGAGGGTGTGGAGTCCCATTCTCTAGAGACTTTCATGACCCACCTGGATGCAGCCCTGAGTAATGTGCTCTGGGCAATCCTGCTTTAGCAGGGGAGTTGCACTAGATGATCTCTAGAGGTCCCTTCCAACTTCTCTAGAGGTCCCTTCAGTTCTGTGATTCTGTGATTCATGAGGTCTGTAGAGCTGAGGGCTTTTTTTTGCCCAGGGATATCTAGATCTGGGTTAGTCTTTTGTTCATCAGGAGATAATATAAAAAGAAATTTTTGCCATGGCTACTTAGATCATTATGTGCAATAAAAAATGAATACTAGCTTCTGTTTAAATGTTTTCAAAGTGCAAGACCATATGAAATACAACTTCAACAAAGTGGAAAAGTATTTATAGTACTGACTATTCCATAAAATACTCAGCTATACTCTGGCTCTTTCACCATCCCCTGGGTTGCTTCCTCAGAGACACTACTGAAACTTAAATCCATTATCCCTAAATGACATGTCTCCATTGCCAAACATAATCTAATCAAACTATTTTATAGCCTAGAGTGAAATAATCCTTTAAAATAGGGCTTACTCACGGAGGAGGTAGTCTTGCCTAACTTTAAGCTGTCTAAAATTTGAGCTCTAACCTAACTATTCATTTATAGACAGTGAAAATGACTTGGCAGCTCCAGCAGGTAGTTTCATCCCATTCTTAAATGAATACCTTCAAAAGGCAGCCCCTCTGCTCTTGTTGTCCTCATTGACTTTTGAAGGAGCGTAGAGACCTAGATTAGACTGCACACCTATCCACCACCAATTCTGGGTGAATGCAGTGCCTCTCCTGGCGATCACCCAGTCACTTACCACAGGGATATAAAAAAAATTCCCTCCACTGTTCCCCATTTGACATGCACAACAGAACCACTCGCAGGCATTGTAGGGCCCCTGGCTTGTGAGGGGGAAAGGAAAAGTTTCACATAAGCAGTTTCATATAAGCAATTAAAGTTAGAGTTTACAAAAGTGGTTGGTTTTTTATGCCACTGCCATGGTTTGATGAGTGAAGATCAATGGTAAAGATTTTTTAGATTCCAAATTTGCAATGTTTTCTGTAGCTGTTATCACTAAGAGCAGTGAATCTCATCAGTCAATATGTCAGTGCTGGCTGACATTGGAATATTTCTTCTGAATTAATAAATAGCTGAGGAATGGCAGTGAGTTCACTTGCTACTTTATTTTTGATGCCATTTATTAGATAGTTATTTGCTTTTCATAAGAGGTGCTGCTCATGAACTAACAAGAACATTAACAATAGCAGAAAAATTGGCCCTGAATCCATACTGGAGTCAAGCCATGGAAATTCAGCATTTTAAAGGTGAAAAACATATCTCTCCAGTTCCCATGGCCCACAGTACCCATGGCTTTAGTGTAATGTTTGTAGTGCAAGGCATTTTTAGTGTTTTAAAAATTGCTTTACGTTTTTCACTACCTAGAATCTATGGAGGTTTATCTATCTAGGGTATCAAACTTTCATCTTGGTTTGTGACTTTCTTTTTCCAGAAAGCCACAGATGTGTTTGAGCTTTTGGGGTTTTTACAGGTGGAAAATATTTTTGAGATGAGGTGGATAAGACTGCACAAGCCCTAACCATTCTTGGGTTGGTCACTGTTCCCTTTACACAGACAAAATTCCTACTTAAAGCAGCTTACGGTAAATTCCCCAGGCTGGTGCAGCTGCCAGAACTAACAGTCACTCCCCTCCCAGTTTTCCTACCAGGTACACACATCATGGTAGACCAGACTTTATCCTAATGAAAAGCTTAGCTGCTAAGTGAAGTTAGTCTGGCATTGACTACATCTCAGCAGGCTCAAGTGCTGTTAACAGCAGATCTCTCTCTTAGTCTTGTGGAGGCAAATCTCTGAGCCTACAGATCTGTCTACTCCTATATTTGTAAATTCCCCATCTTCTCCAAAAGAATTTACGGATGTACGTGAATGCAGAAATGTCTTGGCTCGGTTCTCTGGAAGCATAGAAAGAAAGGTAGGTGTGTGCTGTGGGGTGTGACCTGAAAGCTGGCTTTTCCACAGCAAAGGATTCCCACAGAGCTTCAGAAACATGTCTAAGAGCTGCCACACCTCTCTTGGGCAGCTTCTAGGGTCTTGGCGTTGAGCTGTCTTAACCTGCACTCCCCAGGTGTGCAGACAGAGAATATTTTAGCTACTTGTCCCCCAGCTGTTTCTCTTGTTTCTCAAAGAAAAGGAAAAAAAAACCCACTCAACAAGTTAAAAGCTGCGTTATCCATATGCCTACAAACCTCCTTGCAAAAGAAGTTTGTATATGAGTTGTAATGTATTAATAATAAATACTTTTGTGTAACTACCCCTCTTTTTCTTTTTCTATGTGTAACTTTCCTGGGAGATTAATTTAGGTTAATGTCTTGTAAAGCTACTGGTTTTAATACTGAGTTACATTGATCTGGCGGTCAGGGAAGCTGGTTGTTTTGTAAAGATTAGCATCTGTCTTGCACTATATTACCATCTCTGAAGCACGTGGTGCTACCAAATGTGCAGTGAGTTATGTTTGCTAACAACTTGCTTTTGCATTTCTGCGGATCTCCTGGTGGCATCAATGAAAGGGAATCAGTGGAGGGTCCCTACTTGCATTTTGAAAGTAATGTGGGGTGGGATTTGGACTTGGGTTGGTCGGCAGGGAAGGCTGCTGCTGGACTAGCCCCCTGCATCACTTCATCTTGGAACCCACAACAGCCCATACATAGCCCCCTGTCCCAGCTGGGACAGGGTTGGATCCTCATGACTGCAGTGCAAGGTTTCAGGTCACGTTGATTACATATTGATTTTTTTGTACAGGTTTCTCCATACCTCTTGCCAGTTAAACTGACAGGATTGTGATTGCTGTCAGGAGGGAATGGAACCTGCCTGCTTGCACTGCTGGTTAGAAACAGTTCCAAAATCAACTGTTGTTCAGCCAAAAAGGGGAAGAAAATCCTGAGGGGTACAAAACCTGGACTCATTAATGCTGTCAATTATTTTTAACTTAAAAATAGTTAATCTCTATTAATTTCCATTATAATGTGTTTATTGTATACAATGGTCCATGTCCCAGCAGCTCCAGAGAAAAGGTAGGTCCAGGTTATGCAAAACAAATCCCTCTGGGTTTTCTTGTTTGTTTGTGAGCCTTTTTGTTCATCTGAAGTAATAAAAAGCCATAATACATTTGCTCATGACACTTAGCAATCTATAAACTTGAAATAAAATATTAGACCACATAAACAGGACTTCTGCTTCCAGAGCAGTAGTAATCCTGCATGTGTGGTATCTTTGCCCTCCTTTGCTCGCTTTTTTCCTTGAGGAAGGATTTTCCTGACAGGCAAATTCAGTTTTATGTAACATTTTGTAGTTGAAAGTCAGAAGACTCCTCTTGGGTGTTGGCACCCAAAATTAAAATAAGGCACACTGCTGCCTGGCTCAGCAGGAACCTCTTTAAGGGACCGCGTGAGAGTAACACTTTTCCTAAAGTACCAAATGTGCTCTGTGGTGTCTTACAGATGATGTCCCAGCTGTGGTGGGAACTTTAGTGTTATGAGACATTTCCACTTTTGGTGCTTGAGTCCTCTCTATATGTGCCATGATCATCAGCGTCAGGAACTTGAGCATTATGCAAAAGGAAACTTGAAAATCACAAGACATTCAGCTTTTCACTTCTAAATGAAGTTGAGGGTAGCAGGAAAAGTACATCACCTGTGAGACTTTAGGAAGGAGTCCAGTGCTATTGGTGAGTCAGAGTTAAAAGCAGAGAGATACTAGGAGTGGTTTATAAAATCCTTCAAGAGTTGCTACTAGAGAGGGAAAGAGAAATTGCTAATATTGGCATGAGAAGATGGGCATGAAATGGGGACAGGTAAACACAAGGATCGTTAAAGTACCGGTCGAAACAGAGTCTACTTTGACTTTGGTCAACTACCTGGTCATTTAACTGCCCGCTGACTGGGAGAACAATGTTGCTACTCAAATCTTATCTGGTTTCACTGGAGACGAGTTGCTGAGCAACCAGTTAGACCAAGAGCACGCTGAAGAATGTAAATGCCACCTCCCTGCAAAGAAGTTTGTCCTTCATTGCATCGCCATCAAGCATACTGCCTCCTCCTGTAAACACCAGTTGACACTTGCCTATCGGGGAACAAGAAGGGAAATTCCAACATGGCGTTAGGAAAAAAAAAAGCCTTTCAAGCACTGGTTGCCCAGAGGGACTGAGGAATCTCCATCCTCGGGCATGTTTACAACTTGACTGGAAAAGAGCCTGAGCAGCATGTGCTCTCCAGGGGTCCCTTTTTTTTCTGTCAACGGTAAGCAACTGTGTACCAGCTCAGTAAAAAAAACGGACATTTTTAGGTACTTTTAACTTTCCAGTAATGTAGGCTGTGCTGCTGTAGCTAACATGAAAAAACTAATACAGTTGTCAGGCATTAAGAAGCAGATAGCTTGCATGCACATAAACCCGCGTGCAGGGACACACGCAAGCATTGACATTAGCTGCTCTACGGGAAAGCAGTCCAACAACAAAGTATGAAGGTGGAGAGAGGGATGCATGAGGTTGAAGAAACCCTTGGAAAAAGCACGAATTCTTGTTCTTGACAGATTTTGTTTCCAAGGTGTTTGAATTGAGCCCCTGTAGCAAACTGAGCAAGAGCTCTGAATTAATGGAAGGTAATATAACCAGCACTGAGAGCTGGTTGCACAACTCGTGTACATGCTAAACCCTTTCTTTCCGGACCTCCTTTCCAAGAAGTGCCAGAGGGATGAAATAAATCTGTCTCCTGAATGGGGGCAACTCTATCAAGTAATTTGGTCTGGTATTTTGAAAAGTCCAGCAAAAGAAATGGTCTCGTATTTATCCTCAGAAATGTATAAGGTTTTTCGTGTTTAAGATAACTATGCTAGGGGGCATAGTTTTGTCCCCAGTCACAGGGGAGAAGCACGCAAACCTTGACCTCAAAGGTACTTACTTCCATCTATGAGAAAGATTCAGTTATATTGAATGGTTTCAGTTCCAGGAAAATAATCTCTGATAACTGTTGGAAATCAAGCTTTTAGATATAAAAAGCTCTGCTTTCACAAATTTTATCATTCTGATCACTATGTTATACCATTTTCTTGTCTGTATGTGAAGTCCCTGGAGCATTAGGGACTCCTTCTCATGTGCTCTGTGTCTAACACAGCAAAATGACACTGACCTCTCCCCCAGCTAATGCGACAACATCCTCCCTGACCCAAGCCGAGGAGAAATAGACCCAGCATTTCAACATTAGCAAGATTAGTGTTAAATCTGAAAATACTGTAACTTCATTAGCCCGACTGAAGACCCCTGCCTGTACATCTAAAGATTACATTACCCCTTTCTATTCAGCTGCTGTGCCTCTCTTTTCTGAGTCTTTTCCAGAGCCATCGCTTCAAAGTATAGTTTCCCATCTTACTACTGTGGCCTATTTTTGTTTCTGTTCCTCTGGTCTTCATGTCTGTCTGTTGCAATACGATGAGTTTATGTTTTCTTCTGTATCACAGATCAAAATGGAAAATGGCCAGGAGACAATCCAGGTGGAACTCTGCTAGTTAACACCCCTGTTGAACAAATGATTCATTGTCTAACATTGAGACTTAAAATGGAGCTAACCACTGGATTTTGAACTATCTGGTATATTAATTTGCAATAAATTCATGACTACAGAACTGCAAAACTAAAGCCTCATGCTTTATAGCTGTGTTCATAACTGTCTTTACAAATTAAGCTCTTACTCTTCTGAAAAAGATACCAGATTATCTCAGCAAAATCTACTTTCTGTAAATCCCTGTCAGTTGGCATAAATAACCTACTTCCTTTTATTTTGGTATTTACTAACACAGTCATTTTGGAAAGCATGCATTTCAGGCTATGGACTTCCATCAGGCCCATAGCCAGAAGAATCCAGGCAATGTCAGGCTATGGGCTGGACAGAAGTTCACAGCCTGAATTGCCCGGGTTATTCTGTCGGTCTTTCAAAATACTGTTCCAGTGTCAACTTCTTTCACAATCCCTGGAGATCCCTGGACGTCCAGTTCTTCTGAAGGTGAGTTTTAGTGACTCAAAGCATTTGTCTGTCAGCTCTTTGAAAGATCTAGGGTGCTAACGATGCACATTTTCTGATTTTAAGATGTCTGATATCACAGCTGTTGCTTAGAGTCTTTTGAGGCGCCTAGAGTTTCCTCCACAGCAGTGACACCACTTGCTTTTTTTCTCCAAATGTAAAACTGGGGTATTCATTGAAATTCCTAAAGTAAGTCCACTGACAACCTTTGTTCATCTTACAGTTTATACTGTGCTTAGGCAAAAATCCCAGGCAACCTTGAGTCAAAAATGAGAGTCTTAAATCTCCTTGGAGTGTTTCTTAATGAGAGCAGTTATGTTGGCTGAAGCTTCTCACCTGCCTATATCACTGATGACATCTCTACCATTCCTATATAGCAGCTAATACATTATTAAAATCACTTTGTTCCGATGATTTTAGAGCTGCATTCTTCTGAAACACTTATTATCCATATTTCTGCTGCTCTTCATCTCTGCAGCATCCTTGTGCTTCTGTGGTTCCCCATGACAGCAGCCTTCTCCTGGCTGCCCTTCTCCTGTGTGCTACTCGTCGTTCTCTCCTTTCCGTAGAAGTCTTTATTTACCTTCCAGAGAGAGATTCATATCTGATCAGCACAGCCTTAGTGCTGGAGACGTATTAAAGTGTTCCCACAATGCTCCAAGGGGAGGCCCTTGGGAGCCAGGGGGGGGATCCCCCGGCAGTACCCCTGATGCTTGGGGTCCTGGGGGAGCGGGACAGGGTCATCGAGGATTCGCAGCGCCAAGGACGTCATCCTCTCACGAAACCTCGGTGCAGAGGAAAGGTTTCGTGGGAGGATGACGTCCTTGGCACTGCTTGTGTGTGGAAGTGAATTACCTGATTGAGGAAGTGAGATATGATTTTTTATATATATATAATTTATTTTTAAAATAGGTTTTCACAGCTCCCCACGACCGCCAATGCTTCATAAGGTAACAAAACAAAACAAAAACCCCAAGGGAGTGACAGCTCTGCTGCTGACACNCGGGGAACAAGAAGGGAAATTCCACCATGGCGTTAGGAAAAAAAAAAAGCCTTTCAAGCACTGGTTGCCCAGAGGGACTGAGGAATCTCCATCCTCGGGCATGTTTACAACTTGACTGGAAAAGAGCCTGAGCAGCATGTGCTCTCCAGGGGTCCCTTTTTTTTCTGTCAACGGTAAGCAACTGTGTACCAGCTCAGTAAAAAAAACGGACATTTTTAGGTACTTTTAACTTTCCAGTAATGTAGGCTGTGCTGCTGTAGCTAACATGAAAAAACTAATACAGTTGTCAGGCATTAAGAAGCAGATAGCTTGCATGCACATAAACCCGCGTGCAGGGACACACGCAAGCATTGACATTAGCTGCTCTACGGGAAAGCAGTCCAACAACAAAGTATGAAGGTGGAGAGAGGGATGCATGAGGTTGAAGAAACCCTTGGAAAAAGCACGAATTCTTGTTCTTGACAGATTTTGTTTCCAAGGTGTTTGAATTGAGCCCCTGTAGCAAACTGAGCAAGAGCTCTGAATTAATGGAAGGTAATATAACCAGCACTGAGAGCTGGTTGCACAACTCGTGTACATGCTAAACCCTTTCTTTCCGGACCTCCTTTCCAAGAAGTGCCAGAGGGATGAAATAAATCTGTCTCCTGAATGGGGGCAACTCTATCAAGTAATTTGGTCTGGTATTTTGAAAAGTCCAGCAAAAGAAATGGTCTCGTATTTATCCTCAGAAATGTATAAGGTTTTTCGTGTTTAAGATAACTATGCTAGGGGGCATAGTTTTGTCCCCAGTCACAGGGGAGAAGCACGCAAACCTTGACCTCAAAGGTACTTACTTCCATCTATGAGAAAGATTCAGTTATATTGAATGGTTTCAGTTCCAGGAAAATAATCTCTGATAACTGTTGGAAATCAAGCTTTTAGATATAAAAAGCTCTGCTTTCACAAATTTTATCATTCTGATCACTATGTTATACCATTTTCTTGTCTGTATGTGAAGTCCCTGGAGCATTAGGGACTCCTTCTCATGTGCTCTGTGTCTAACACAGCAAAATGACACTGACCTCTCCCCCAGCTAATGCGACAACATCCTCCCTGACCCAAGCCGAGGAGAAATAGACCCAGCATTTCAACATTAGCAAGATTAGTGTTAAATCTGAAAATACTGTAACTTCATTAGCCCGACTGAAGACCCCTGCCTGTACATCTAAAGATTACATTACCCCTTTCTATTCAGCTGCTGTGCCTCTCTTTTCTGAGTCTTTTCCAGAGCCATCGCTTCAAAGTATAGTTTCCCATCTTACTACTGTGGCCTATTTTTGTTTCTGTTCCTCTGGTCTTCATGTCTGTCTGTTGCAATACGATGAGTTTATGTTTTCTTCTGTATCACAGATCAAAATGGAAAATGGCCAGGAGACAATCCAGGTGGAACTCTGCTAGTTAACACCCCTGTTGAACAAATGATTCATTGTCTAACATTGAGACTTAAAATGGAGCTAACCACTGGATTTTGAACTATCTGGTATATTAATTTGCAATAAATTCATGACTACAGAACTGCAAAACTAAAGCCTCATGCTTTATAGCTGTGTTCATAACTGTCTTTACAAATTAAGCTCTTACTCTTCTGAAAAAGATACCAGATTATCTCAGCAAAATCTACTTTCTGTAAATCCCTGTCAGTTGGCATAAATAACCTACTTCCTTTTATTTTGGTATTTACTAACACAGTCATTTTGGAAAGCATGCATTTCAGGCTATGGACTTCCATCAGGCCCATAGCCAGAAGAATCCAGGCAATGTCAGGCTATGGGCTGGACAGAAGTTCACAGCCTGAATTGCCCGGGTTATTCTGTCGGTCTTTCAAAATACTGTTCCAGTGTCAACTTCTTTCACAATCCCTGGAGATCCCTGGACGTCCAGTTCTTCTGAAGGTGAGTTTTAGTGACTCAAAGCATTTGTCTGTCAGCTCTTTGAAAGATCTAGGGTGCTAACGATGCACATTTTCTGATTTTAAGATGTCTGATATCACAGCTGTTGCTTAGAGTCTTTTGAGGCGCCTAGAGTTTCCTCCACAGCAGTGACACCACTTGCTTTTTTTCTCCAAATGTAAAACTGGGGTATTCATTGAAATTCCTAAAGTAAGTCCACTGACAACCTTTGTTCATCTTACAGTTTATACTGTGCTTAGGCAAAAATCCCAGGCAACCTTGAGTCAAAAATGAGAGTCTTAAATCTCCTTGGAGTGTTTCTTAATGAGAGCAGTTATGTTGGCTGAAGCTTCTCACCTGCCTATATCACTGATGACATCTCTACCATTCCTATATAGCAGCTAATACATTATTAAAATCACTTTGTTCCGATGATTTTAGAGCTGCATTCTTCTGAAACACTTATTATCCATATTTCTGCTGCTCTTCATCTCTGCAGCATCCTTGTGCTTCTGTGGTTCCCCATGACAGCAGCCTTCTCCTGGCTGCCCTTCTCCTGTGTGCTACTCGTCGTTCTCTCCTTTCCGTAGAAGTCTTTATTTACCTTCCAGAGAGAGATTCATATCTGATCAGCACAGCCTTAGTGCTGGAGACGTATTAAAGTGTTCCCACAATGCTCCAAGGGGAGGCCCTTGGGAGCCAGGGGGGGGATCCCCCGGCAGTACCCCTGATGCTTGGGGTCCTGGGGGAGCGGGACAGGGTCATCGAGGATTCGCAGCGCCAAGGACGTCATCCTCTCACGAAACCTCGGTGCAGAGGAAAGGTTTCGTGGGAGGATGACGTCCTTGGCACTGCTTGTGTGTGGAAGTGAATTACCTGATTGAGGAAGTGAGATATGATTTTTTATATATATATAATTTATTTTTAAAATAGGTTTTCACAGCTCCCCACGACCGCCAATGCTTCATAAGGTAACAAAACAAAACAAAAACCCCAAGGGAGTGACAGCTCTGCTGCTGACACCGGCCCTGGGGAGCGCAGCCGCAGTGCCGCCTGGCGGCCCCTGCCTGAAATTTAAGCAGTTATTTTCTCTACTACACAGCTAAGTAATCCTTTTCCTTCCTGTTTAGACCCTTGCTTCGCGAGGTTTTTTTTTTTTCCTTCCCTGTCCGGGCCACCCCTGGTGATTGTAAATGTCTGTGGACTTGTTATGGTTTGAAAAACCCATAACAATTTATTGTCATTTAAACAATTATTCTATAACCTGATGATCCCTCCCCACCCAGGAAGGGGAACCAGGGAAAACAAGGAAACATGAGGGTTGAAATATAAATAGATTTAATAGAATAAGACTAAATAATTAACAATAATACTAAAGAACCAGTATTGATCCCGATACTAATCTAAGATATACAAGAATTATCCTTAGACATTTCTATCAGCAGGAAGCTGTGCACTCCCAGCAGCAGACAATAAATGTTGGACTCTGCAAGTGCTACGGCTTCAGGAGGAAAGAAAGGGCTCAGGGGTCTGGCATCGGGGCAAGAGGTTATTTGTACCACCACCATCAAGGAAGAGAGAGCACTACACAGCAAACTTGCTAATTTATATTGAATGAGATGTTCATGGTACAAAATAACCCTGTTGGCCAGCTTGGGTCAAGTGCCCAGGCCTTGCTTCTCCTCATCCCTGCACCTGGCAAGGCTTGAACACCAGAGCCTTGAATCCCACATAGCCTGGCTGGATATAAAGTAAATATTTTCATGAATTCAGACCCTAGAGTCTTTCAAAAGTGCAGTCTTCCCAAGCGTTAGAAGAGAAGTTAGTCCTGTGTCGCTCAACCCAGGACAGGGCAATGGTCCACAGGTGAAATCTCTGCCCCGCTGGAGAATGTGGCAGTGATCCACATCACTTGTTCTTGGTTGAAGTCCCGTGATCCACATCACTTGTAATTGCTTGAAGTCCCTTGTCATTCAAGTCAGAGTGTGCCACGATATAGCAACAGCACAGGCTGCCTGAGGAGATACTGTGAACCTGACCATGGAAACGGCCCGCGCATGTCTAAGGGAGAATCTCTTCTCCTGGGATCTCTCCAAAGGATGCAGCACCGCTATGTCAAGCTGCAGCTCATTTTTATAGCAAACTATAGCAGTACACTGAGGTCAGTTCACGGGAGAAATGCAGGTTTAGCCTAACTTCTCCTCACCAAACGTCTGACTGAAATAAAGTCTGCTTGACAGTGCATGCGGGTGTGCGAGCACACCCCATTCAGGATAGGGTGGAACCAGGATGTTGCCTGCCCAAGAACGCAAGGCTGCTACTTGGCAAAGCACACAGCCCTTGGCAACGGGCCCAGAAAACCGGAGCACCCCACAAAAGAAGTAAAACAAACAAACAAACAAAAAAAATGCAAGCAGAAAAGAGCTCTTAAACAGGCTTCCTTACTTGGGCCAGAGGCAAATTTTTTCTTATTTTTTTTATCTTGAAGCCCGCCTGTAACCAACACCCAAGGACAGAGAAGGCACTGCCTATCTACCTTTCTCCCCTGTGGCTGCATCTCCCAGGACAGCCCACTCACCACCCTTGAATCCCCCTTTTTTTTTCTGATGCGGGATCATTTAGTCTCAAACAAAGGAAAGTTTGCCCTCAAGTCACCAGTGTACCCACTTTGGATAAGCCAGTCTCCTCAGGAGCCAGCAGCACACTACTGCATCAGGCCATCCCTTCCTGTCACTAGACTTCTTGTAACCACATTTCAAAGCTTTGCCCCTGCACCACTCCAGTCTCTTTGGTGTCCACCCTGTGATATCCACGTGGAAATGGCATTGTAAACTCCATCAGGATGTACGCCGCCAACATGTGTCCAGCTCCTCAGCTGGGTCCAGGATGAATTTTGGCAGACAGGGTTAGGGAAATACGAAGGGTGCACGTGACTTGTAGTGTGCCTCTTTACCGGTAGGAACCCGGCTCTGTCTCTGTGACCATCTCATGTTGCTTCACCATCTTCAGCATATGAGGGTGGAGGCAAAGCGTGGATGCAAAAGAAAATATTGGAATCATAGCCTGCAGGACATCTGAGGCAAAGTGAGGTAGGCAGCTGTGAATGGCTGCAATACAGAAATTAAAGAGGCTCTGACTTGAATCTCCAGTTGAAGGACACCAGTGACCGGCAACAGTACCTGGAGACGAAAAAATTACAAGAAGTCAATAACTGGCTGATGAAACTTGTTATGACAGTATCAGAACAAGCCCAAGATCCACCTGCACAAAGCCAACATTGTTTCAAACAGAATTCAGCTAAAATAATGATTTTTTTTTTTTATCAAACTGTTTTACAGTATGTGACTGCAAACTTCTGACCTGATACTAGAAGTCCTAAAGCCAAATTTACCGCGCCCCCAAACTACAGCTCCTTAAAATATCTGCAGGTTTTTTCTTTGCATATTTCTCGTCTGACTGGCGGTCTGGTGCTATTTAGCTTATACAACTGAAAATAGCCATTGCCTGAGGTGACCAGATTTTCAGGGAATTGTTTCATGTAAGATCTAGCTGCAGTCTTTGAACATGACAAACAGCCTGCATCGAGCTACTCGATCTCACCAATTAGGGTCATACACAAATGTAATTATGGCCCAATATTTAAGAGGCCTTTTTAGAAACAAATTCCAAAAATGAAAATTTAGAAAAAAGGGATGAAGGAACTACTTTTTTTTTTTCCTTTCCTTTAGCAGGAGAGCTTTTCCAGTAACAGGCACAGCACGAACAATTAACCTTTATATTGCACTTTTCAACCATAAATTTTACGGTATTTTACAAAAGTGCTCAAGTATCACTGTCAGAAAAACTGAATCAAACCCAGTGGAATTACTTGCTGCAGTTCTGCCAAGGAGGAAAAACAAGAACTGAATGCTATTAACTGTCTTATCTCTTAATTCTCTGCATTGACTGACACTGCTTTAAACTATATTATCTATTCTGAGATGAAAAGGTGAAAAACTGCTCTTTATGCACTTTAGACCCTAGTGAGGATCAAAACATATTACTGCATTAATCGAACAGCACTGTATAAATCAAATGCACTGTTCTTTTTTAAGTTATCTTTATCATTTTTGTACTATCTAATAAATTCATATTTGACTGAGCCTTTACAAATTATAATAGTTTAAATACTGCAGACATTTGTTTATAAAGTAAAAGAGATTTTTGCTCAAAGGGTTTTGCATGTTCTGATCAACTCATGGAAATCTCAGGAACACTGGAGAAGGCTCCGTTTGGTTTTGTCAATGCCAACATGAGGAGCTACTGTAAGTTGTAGCTACAGGGTATTCCTTCTTGGTATACGTTTCCAGACCACCAAAGTTTTTTAACTTCAAATCCTTGTATCTGGGGTTTTTTTTCTTAGAAACAATGCATGCTCAGTGCTGTGTAAGTTAAAATATCATTAAACATTTATGTGATTTAGCAAGATAACACATTTCCTTATGACTAAGGAACCATGGACATTTCAGAGGGCACTGCTGAACCATTCAGATGGCCTGAGACTAGAGATTTATTAGTGTCCAGTCTGCCTCTGATGGCACTCTGCAATTACAGCATGAATCAACTCATTTCTCAAGAAGGACTTTGCAACGTCATTGCAGTGTAACAAAGTAACTTCTATTCTGTAATCAATGGGACAAAAGTGCTCTAATTGAAAAATGATTCTAACATTTCACAGTGTCTAATCCAAATAGCAGATCTCTGAAGTGTCAAGTTGGCTTAGATGGAAGACGTTTAAGCCTCAGGACTTGGTATCATGTCCACTGTTGATACTAGCAAATGCTTTGAAGGTAGGGAAAGGAGTGCCTTATTGTTATAATTGCTGTCCTTTGGCTGAAATACTTAAATGAATTGCATTTTCTTCTGCTGAGAGCTGTTTATCCCAATGTAAATGTAGATACAAACAAACAGAAGATAGCTGGTGTTTTCAAAGCCTGAATGTCTATCCCACCTTCCCCGGTCTGGCTCTCAAACTACAGAGGGCCAGCCTTTCCAGTTCCAAACTACCATTGCTTCACCCAGTTGGAAGCCACTCGGGATTTGTTTGGGGTTTTTTAATGCCATTCCCATACTCCAAAAGTATTGAAAATAATGAATCTACCCTATGACTTGCCAGGAGGACGGCCAATAAATTTTAGAGCAATGTGAACTGAGTCTCCATTAAAATCAGCAGACCCGAGCTACAGCTGACAAGTCAAGTAAGGGCAGAGTTTTACTCCAAGGAACTTTATCTGTGGGATGGCCAATGCTCAAAGGTGTGAACTCAGGCCTCTAGTCCATCCATCCTAAGCACATCCTGATGGCAAGGACAGCCTACCTACCTATGCTTCGGTTTTTCAGTGTTTTGGGGTTATTTGGACATTAGTATAAAATGTATGATGTAAAAATTACCCAATGCACTAGCTCATAAAACATTTGTTATATGAAGCATGTTTAGCTGTCTGATACAAAACAATCATGAAACAAGGATTTGTTCTACTTGTGTTAAGTATTCGAGGGAGTTATGTTGCTGGGGGGGTTTTCACCCTAAATCTGAAGAGTTTCAGCTGTATGTTATTAGGGAAAGGCCTTGGAGTTCTCAGCACCGATGACAGCGTCAGGAAAAGCTCATACACTGCGTGGCTCATAGCCTCCTGCTGCTGAAAGGTGTTGGTAACTCCTGGCCGTCTCCTGTTGACACCAGCTATCTACTGACAGTCGTCCTGTAGCAAAATCTAGTGCTGCACTAGTGACAGGTACTGAGCAAATGCACAGCGGAATTTCTGATGGTGTTTCTCTCTCTCTCACTAATATTTTTATATACCTCTGAGACCGCTACTACTACACACTTTTTTTCATTTTGCTCTTTCTTGCAAGGAAAAGCTTACCTTTCCATTTATAAGCTGTCTCTTTTCAATGATAACAACACAACGAAAGCTTTTACTGGAAAAGAACAAAGAGTTAATTTTTTCTGTCTGGCCCCAAGTGACCCCCTTGTTCCCACTGCCTTTGAAATTACTGGAGTTTGCTTAGCCTGAAAAATTACAGCTACAGGAAAAGTTATGCTTCACTGATCTATTTTAAAAAGGAACAGCAGAATTTTAAAAATAGAATCCCCATTTTTTTTTTTTTCTGTGGCATCTCCAACCCAAGTATGTTGATTCAATTTCCAAAGCACTAAGAAATGTCTTAGGTCACATTTAAGTCAGGTCAGCCAAATCCAGGATCAGTGAAAAAATGAGTTGTTCATCTGGTCTGGAATGAGATCTTTCTTCCCATCATTCTTAGTTATAAAGATATCTTTTGTGTGGTTGAAGCTAAATTTAAGCCCAGGCAGAGTGTATTTGTGTACTATCTATGCGTGTTTTATGCATCAGCAGCACACTGCGTTACTGGTAGGCTGCATACACAATTAAGGCTTTATGATCTTTGAAGTTGGTTAATACAAAGATTTATATATTTGCAGCAATAAAAGTCTGGGAAGTAATGGGAATAGTTGTTTCTTAGAGCTACAGTCTGATTCTCCTTTGACTTGCGTTGGTTTGGCTCCATTGTCTTCAGTGGAGTTAATCCTCACCCTGATTTGAGCACCAGAGGAAGAGAAGAAGAAAATCCATCCCTGAATGTATGTATTCCTAGGGGGCTCTGCTTTTATAGAGCTTGTTTTTCTTTCAGACCATAGCCCTGTGCAGGAGAAAGCACTGAAAAAGAGAGCAGACTCTGACACGGAAATTAAACCATGCAACGCGTTTCTTCCACTGAGCAACTCAGAGCAGCATCTTCAAGACTGGGACTAAGCCTGGCCCTGATGCCCAGCTCCCGAAGGGGACGGTTTGCCCGGGGGGCTCCTTCCTCCTCGCTGGTGATGCTCCAGCGGGCAGGCGGGAGGGAGGTCACGCCTGGGCGCAGGAGTGGAAGTCACATTCAGAGAAATGTCGTGGACTCAATGAAGAAAGTGGTAAGGCGAAAACATGCTCATTTAATGTGTGCATTGCTGTTTTTTAAAGAACCGTCTTACAGGCTGTTTGTTTCTTTGTCAAAGCATTCAGCTATGGCGATGGGATTTAAAAGTAAAATGAGTTGAACTTTAACAGATCTATAGTAGCAGTTAACTAGCAAAGGAAAGTCCGTGTCTAGCTATTTCCTGGTGCTATAATGTTTTGATAACAATGGTACACAAAGACTTGTTTTGTTTAGCATGCGCCATATTACTGCGTTTCAGACAAAGTCTTGATTCTTTAAGTCCAAGACAAAGTCTCGATTCTCTCTGTTTGAAACAAAACCCCAGGATGAAAAATATGGATTTGAAATGTCCGAAGTTACAGAGGAGTAAGGAATCAGATTAGCACCAATTTCGGTTTCTAGCTACAATGAAAACAAAGATAAGGCAAATATGTATTTTCTAATTGGAGGGACAAATTTAGGAAAAAATTTGTTCCTCATCATCCCCTGTCTAATTATGAAATCAGAAAAATGAAAATGTTCTTCCCATTCTCTGCATACACACCCTATCCCAGGCAGACCTGTCCTTTCTGTGCTGAGATTTGCTTTCCTACAGCAGCAAGTTTCCTTTCAAGAGCTCACAGGCATGGAGAGCAGCTTTGTTTACCACCCCCAGGTGCAAACCTCATTAACTAATGTTTACTTCTTTTGTGTTTTCAGCTTTCAGTAATGAGCCGGGTTAATGGATAGTGAAGATGGTAGTGAGAATGGTAAGGAAAATTCAGGAGCTGGTTTTACATCTTTCAATTTTACAAGCTCATAGGCAAAATGGCTATTAGCCATCTAGCTATACCCAAAAAAAAACCCTAACCCTTGGAGATGATGAACCTTCTACATAGGTTTTGGGTTGTTTGTTTGCTTCAGGGTGGTGGGAAACAAAGCACAGCCAAACCCCTGACTTTTTGCAAGTTATAAATACTGTACAAAATTCTACTTCTGACGCCGGAAAATGCTTTCTCCTGTTGTTCAAAGTGACTCCAGATGCTGATGCACTTAGTACACAGTGCAAGTAACCCGACTGGAATGAAAAAGCAAGGTAATTGAGTTTACATTCATCTGTCAATATTCCTAAGGGACAGACTGTTCAGCCTGCCAAGTTTGCTCTGCTTATGCTCTGCATAAGCAAAGCGTGAACTTAAACTGACTGGAGATTCCCACAGTAGATTCTCCCTGGTGAATAGGGGATCTCTGCTGCTGTAATCGGGTGGAGGCGATGCAATCTCTCCTACTTGAGTTGTTCCCCCGTGTCCCACAATATCGGGAGGTGGGCTGAGGGTTTGGCAGGAAAAGAAAGAAAAGATTGTGGTAGGACTGAGTTTTTCTGCATCAGGTTTTCCCCTGACCTAAGCCCCATTTTCAAAGGACAAAATATTAGCTTCTTCCTAGGCTTTTCTATGCTTCTCACTATTATAATATCTGAGAGTTTCACATACACGTATATTTCTTTATCTCTCTACTATATTAGTGAAGTGAAGTCATCCCTATACATGAAATGGAACAGAGGGATCAAAGAAAAGAGTTTCTTTTAACTTGGAGTGAGGAGTCTGGGATGCTTAGGAGTGGGCTTCTTTAAACAACTTGAGTATTTTATACTTTAAACAGTTACATATTTGACGAACTGTCGTCCCTCATTTAAGATAGTTCCATGAAAAGGGATCTCCATGTAGCTAGACTATACAAACTGGCAGTCCCAAAACCAGGAGCAAGTCAATGCCTGTAGCAGAGCAGACATACAAGACATGTGAGAGAAGAAGCTACTATGGCTGGTGTTCAGTGCATATTGGAAATATATGAAAGAAAAGTGGAAAAGATGGAAGAATCTGAGAGATGAAGCAACAAGGGAATACTCAATCCTGTGGTCTGGGAGGAAACCAGGGAATGTGGCTCTGAGGAAAACTGAAATGAAGAGCCTCTTCAGATGAGCTCTGGGTGGCAGAAGCTGGTGGGGACAAGCAAAGGAATTGCCTCCTGCTGTTTGGCTTCTGCTGCATCCAAGGAAACAGAGTTGTAGCTAACTCAGGGAAAAAGTGAATCCACCACAAATTTCTTCTTGCAGTAAAAACAACCCTCAGCACATTGGCTCCAATGCCATGTTAAGGCACAAGTCCATGGACAAAAGCATCTGGCTCCCAACTGTAAAGGAAGGCCCTGACAGCAGCTGCCAGTGCACAACAGCTCCAGTGTGAGGTGGGTTGGATCCACTGTGTATACGCTACAAAGTCAGGTCCAGGAAATCTTTTGTGCCAGATTTAAAACCTGGAGGACTCAAAAGCACAAGCATAGGGAGTTTGGATCCTCTGTGCATGCAGGTCGGAATTACCTTTACACGTGTGCGCTGTGCCCAAAGCTGCTTAGCTGGGCTCCCCTTCCTGAGCTCTCCCGGTCTTGCTGTCATCAGGTGTCTCGCTGAGGAATCTGGACTGGCTGGTGGCAAGCTGTAGTTTCTCTCATGGTCCACTGTGAGGACCTGGGGTTTCAGCATGGGTGGTGGTGTCTGTGATGAGTAAAGAACCTTGCAGATACGCAGCAACCAGTCCTGATGAACCGGAGCCCAAGCCACTTCACCCAGTGTAAGCAGGACTAGTTGACCCAAGCCTCTCCTTCTTCCTTTCAAAGGCGACAAGCAAGACTGAAAAAGGGCTGTAAGCAAGCAGGAGGCGGCCAGACCCACAGAGAAAGGCAAGTCCGAGTGCCAACAGTTGAGCCCCGGAGACTTTCTGACCACAGGCAGCTACAGGTCTAGCGCTGAGCCTCTTCCTTCTCTTCTTTCCCATGAATGAAGGAAACCTGTGCTGGCTCCAGCAGAGCTAGGACCAGAAACGACTTTTCGAGACCTCCCTCTGAAGGTATCCCTAGGGGTCCCCTGCTCATAACTCAAAGCAGTGATGTGGTGGTAAGAAGAGGATCAGCTCCAGCTATGCATAGCATACTGTGCAGCAGCAACTGGAAGCAAATGAGAGAGTGCCCTCGCCAGTGCGGGATATGCGTATGAAGAAGGTCAGACCATGCAGTGGCACCTCCCTGTGCATAAGGGGCTTTGGGTAGGGGTACTTTGGGCATGGTAACAGGACCATGTAGCGAAGAGAGCAGATTTCCAAGGGTCCTGGGCATGCGGTGGCTGCTCTGTGGAGCTCAGCGTACCCTTCCCAGTCTGACAGCCATAGCAGCTGCAGGATCTGCTGGTACTCCCATGCCTTAGGCAGCCATCGCCTCCAGTGAGAAACAGGGAAATGGGAGAGGCAAATGCGTGAGAAAGGGGTAAACAGTATTTTGCTCAAACTAAAGTGGTGAATGTTCCTGCTCAGCAGTTGTTCTCAGCTACCCCAGCATCCCAGGCTAAGCTCCCTTCAGAAAAAGCTTGTCTGCATCGAAACTGGCCCAAGACAACATCTTCTGTAAGAGAGAGGCCAAAGAGGAGACCAGGATGGGAGAGCAGACAAATCCACCCCTTTTCAGGCTGTGTTCCACAGATTTTGTTGCTCATCCTCAGTTCAGCCCAAGGGAATAATCATCAGTGGCCTTTTCCCCACTTTGTGCAGAGGAGGCAGACAGCATTTGGGTCTCAAGCCTTTGGAGATTGCTTTGAGGGTGGATATATACTTTCCCAAAACGAGGGTTCTTCCTCCCTAGGAAAGCAAAGCCAGCAGTCCAAATTGGAGTCAGAGAATCCAATATATTTACATAAACTGCATAACACTTTACAATAATAAAATAAATAATGAATGCAATTTATGATTGGGTCAGTTATAATAATAAAATACAAACTATTTATGCAAACCAAAATTCTTCACCTCCCAGAGGCAAGTACTCAGTGCACGGAGAAACTCTTTTGAGGTGCACGGCGGGGCTGACAGCAAGCAGCAGCTCCACACCTTTCCCTGGGAAGGTGTGAGAGGAGGACAGGCCAGCAAACCTGGAAGCACATCAAGTAGTTTTCCCAGCTGTTAGTGTGGGTTACTGTGCCCCGGCTATTATCCCCAGCTCCCGGCAGAGTTGCTGGTCACCATGCCCCAATATGCAGGTTATTGTTTCCAGTTTCTGTTGTGCATTGCCATGCTTTGCTGCCGCTGTCGCTTCTTCCCCCTCCCACATGAATTGCTGCAGAGTGAGGAGAAAGGCAGCAGCCCAGAGGTGGGCAAAATAAAAGGCAGCAAGGTGCCTTGTGGCCTACCTGCTTTCTTCTTCTTCTCCCTCCAAGCCAGAAACTTTCTCAGCGTGAGCAAGCCAAAATGTCACTTGGCACCAGTACCAAAGATAAACGTCAGTATTTCCCTGGCAGTTAGAAACAAAATGTTTCCAAGCGTTCAAGGAAATTTTTCTCTCAGAGGAATGGTCTCCCTGCTGTGTTGGGGGTGTCTGCTCACTGGTTGCCCTTTCTGCTGGCTGCGCATCCCCCGGAGGGCAGGTGAGCAGAGTTTTCCTCCCCTGCAGCAGGGGAGCCCCGAAAGCAGACCTGGCGCTGGGGGTAAAGCTGCTCCCTGGTACGTGCTCCCCCTGGGGTGCTGCAGGGAGGAGCGTGCATTCACACGGGGAAGGGCAGGAGCTGCAACGTTGCCTTCCTGATAAAGCCACCTCGAGCTCCTTGGTCACTATGGGGTAGCTTACACAAAATACAGTAGGCTAACATGGATCAGAGCAGTCATAGAATCATAGATTCTATGGAAGGGACCTTTAAAGGTCATCTAGTCCAACCCCCCTGCAGTAAGCAGGGACATCACAGCATCACAGCATCACAGAGTGGTTTGGGTTGGAAGGGACCTTAAAGATCATCTTGTCCCACCCCCCTGCCCTGGGCAGGGACACCTCCCACCAGCCCAGGCTGCTCCAAGCCCCGTCCAACCTGGCCTTGAACCCCTCCAGGGATGGGGCAGCCACAGCTTCTCTGGGCACCCTGGGCCAGGGGCTCACCCCCCTCACACCAAAGAATTTCTGCCTCAGATCTCATCTAAATCTCCCCTCTTTCAGTGTAAAACCCTTCCCCCTTGTCCCACGGCTCCCCTCCCTGATCAAGAGTCCCTCCCCAGCTTTCCTGGAGCCCCTTTAGGGACTGGAAGGGGCTCCAAGGTCTCCCCGGAGCCTTCTCTTCTCCAGGCTGACCCCCCCAGCTCTCTCAGCCTGTCCCCACAGCAGAGGGGCTCCAGCCCCCCCAGCATCTCCGGGGCCTCCTCTGGCCCCGCTCCAACAGCTCCGTCTCCTTCCTGTGCTGAGGGCTCCAGCGCTGGATGCAGCACTCCACAATTCTTGTTTTAAGGACTTTTCCCTACTAATGTTATTTCCCCTCAGACTCCCCACGCGTGATCTCGGTGCCCCAGTTCCCCCACGGTGTGGGGTATGACTGTGGCCTCCCGCGCTCCTCATCTCCTGGAGGTAAGAGCCGACCTTTGCTTCAACTAGATCAGGTTGCTCAGAGCCTCACCAAGCCTGGCCTTGAATGTCTCCAGGGATGGACCCTCCACCACCTCTCTGGGCAACCTCTTCCAGTGTCTCACCACCCTCATTGTAAAGAACTTCTTCCTCATGTCTAATCTGAACCTCCCCTGCTCTAGTTTAAAGCCATTGCCCCTCGTCCTATCGCTACGTGCCCCTGCAAACACCCCCTCTTCAGCTTTCCTGTAGGCCCCCTTCAGGTTCTGGAAGGCTGCTCTAAGGTCTCCCCGGAGCCTTTTCTTCTCCAGGCTGAACAACCCCAACTCTCTCAGCCTGTTGCAGAAAGAAAGAAAAGCCTTATGGCAAGTTGGAGCAGCCTGCGAAGTGTAGCAGGGTAAATAACCTCCTTGTAAGCATCAGTCGAAACAAAAACAGGATCAGCAGCTGCTCTCCGCACCTCACAGCTCGTCCAGCCTCCTCCAGGTTGAGCTCCAGACTGCTGCCAAGTTCTCTTGCTTTGGAGGAAAATGCTTAACAGTTTGATCAACTGAGATTGCTGGACAGCATCCTTTGGAGACACACAAGTATTTCAGGGATCAATAGCAATTACGGAGCAGCCATGACATGACTGTAACTTCTCATCATCGATACAGATGTACAGAGCTTTGAGTGCACGCTATTTTTAGGCATCTAGATGCATTCCTGATAAAGATCCAACTTTTAACCACTGCAGTTCAGTAATTCTTCCATTTTGATATCTTTATTTTTTCTCATCATTATTTATCGTTATTTGATCTTACAGTTGTTTCCAAGAATTCTGTCTAGGAATATCATAGCAAAGATAACAGTATCTTCAGCAAAGAAAGTAATTCATGTATCTCATCCTGGATAATTTTTTTCTATGTGTTTTTATACAGAGAGGAAACTGAAACAATCATGGATACAGGCTGTGGATGAACATTAGCTACCAAATTTTATTTCAGGAGAATGTTGTTAGGAAATTAAGATTATCACAGGAAAAGGACTTGACCTTTTACCGGTCCCCATGGGAAATGCTGATCACCTACGTGCTTCAGTAATCCAGCATATGTGTAATAGCTGTTGGGTAATTCCGAGTATTCCCTCTGCAATCTAACCTTCTTCAGGCAAAAGCAGTATCCAAGCCCACGCGTACAATTTCCACAGTAACAACTACAACAAATCAGATGTTTTAACATATGTTTAGAAGGGTTCTTCTTAGCCTGGTGGAAAGGAGAAATATTAGAGAGAAAGGCTGTATCATTCACCAACTGTAAAATTACTTGGTTGGTGTGAGGCTATTGTTCCCTCCATGAGCAGCAGATCTATGCAGATAGCAATTAGTGTGGTCAGAGTTTCCTTAATTTCTACGATGAAATCCTCACTATCAAAGTGAGAAAATTATCTGTGCTATATGGAGAAATATTTCTTCTCATTATGTATGCTGCTCAGCATGGGGGGGATGAATAGCGGGCTTGCTTAGCAGAAGTCAGATTCTGTGTTTAAGAATATTTTATTCATCCTAAGTCTTTTTAATGGACTGTTGACTGACCTCTGCTTCAGAAAGCAGTAAACAAGTTAGCCTCTCCATTTGTTGGCTCTTATGTCTGGAGATAAGAGGTCACAAAAGACATCTTCCAATTTGCAAGATGCAAGGTTTGCAACTTGCAGGCTTCCACGCAAAGACCATGAAATACAGCTTTGAGTTGTTTTACACAAGAAGGACTTCACTGTGCTACGTCAGACTGTCTCTAGGATGCAGCCTGACATTTTCAGAAGTGGAAAGAGCTATACAAAATTACATGCTCCTCCAGAGTCTGAGTTAATTTCAAGCCGCAAAATTAACCTTGGAGCCTTGTGCTGACTCCACATACTGAAGCTATGGAGTTACACTTGCCATCTCTGCAGCAACCCTACCAGTAGCTACTGTTTGCAAGCAGAGATTTTCATTTAAGATCAGGTTTTCTCGCAACGCCACTCGCTATTGCACATTCAGCTAAGACAAGCAGTCTTTGCAGCTGGGATAACTTCCATGCCACAACGAAACGGAGGAGATGTTTGTTAAGCAAAAAACCTCCAGTCTCCTGCAGCAGTATCTGGTGGACAGTCATTAGTACATCAAATTATGCATGCTTGCAATTTGATCTTGACCAACGCAATTTCCTTCCCTTCTTTAGGAATTCTTTCACTGCCTTTATGCCCAAGGGATAGATGGAGAAGATAGCTGTACACAAAATTCTTCAGCTGTGAAGCTAATAAGGAAAAGATATTCTATTTCTGTATGTACTCTGCTCTACAGAGCCTATTTTAACAATCTGTGAAATTCAGCATTAAAAAAAAAACACAGGAAAACGTAGTTCCATTTATCCAAACTGGCCTTTTTTTATAGTTTATTATGGCCTATATGAGGGACAATGTCTTATCTATGGCAGAGAGGCAAAATGACATGCAGAGAGTTGTCACTTGGTAGGATTTGCGTCCTGTAATTTAGCGCTATTTAAGCATTTAAGGAAGCAGATTTGAATTAGCTGACTGTGGAAATTATCTTAACTGTATAAGGAATATCAAGAGGCAGGAGAGCGCTCGGACAGGTTTGCCTCTGTCCCAAGTTACAGAGCACTTGAGTTCAGATTACACAGGCCAGGGTAATCTTATTAAATCAAAAAAAAAAAAAAGGAAACTTCTAAGGAAGCAAGTAGAGCTTTATTTTCAACGAAAACATTCTGGGTTAGAATATTATTCACGTTTGTATGATATCTGTAGTAATATTATTTTAAGTATTTGGGAAATTCTACATCTTTTGGGAAGTTTAACATCTTTACTGGTTTTGGCAGGCCTTTGGGAGTCCAAGTCATTCATCTCAGAGACAAAATTTTTCCTGTGTTCTGTGGATTTCTGATTGAGATTCACTGAAATGGCAACTGTTGGGAACTACCATGGCTTTTCTCTTCTTGGTTTCTTCAGCAAAGGTCAAGGCAGGCTGCCAATATAGTAATTGGGCAACATCACCATTTTAAAGACCCGAGTTCTCACTGACACTAACATAGTAATGGGCAATGAAGCATTAGGAGAAACTGTTTTCCTAAGCAAAAGTAGAATGAAATTTATGGACTGGATTTAATGGAGAAAAGGGTTAGGAAGATTTAGTAAGGTAGAGGAAACAAAACCTGATTCTTATTAATCAGTTCTTCCAGCTTCAGGATCCGGACCAAATAACTCCTACTTACGCCTGACATCATACCTCCACTCCAAAGCTGATGAAATAAATGCCTGCAATGACTGCTTCTGTTACTGAATAAATGGCAAGTGTCTGTGTTTCTCTGTACACGTTACAGGGGGCTGCTCTCCTCTAGCTTTTTTCTCCCTAAAAAACAGGTTAGGACATCCGATTCCCTACGCCCCAGTAATTAAATAGTGTCATTTAAGCTACAGTGTCGGTTCCTGATACATTAGAAAACAGTAGATTTAAGACTCTCTGGGCAATCTTGTTTTCTCCCTCCCATGCGCATATGTTTTCTTACAAACCCTTCCACGACACAGTCATATTTTAGACTTTCCCACAGGATGCATGCCTCATTCTGTACAACACAGGATAATCACACCCAGTGGCAGAAATAAATTAGCATAGCAATCTTAACCTGGTATTTCCTAATTTTCCTAATTTCCTTGTCCTTCAACGTTCGGCTGCACTAATCTAAACAATATTCTTTTAATGTAATTTTTCAATGTTACCATTTAAATATACGTGTATGCGTTTGTGTATCTCTCCATCTCTCTGGATCTGTTAATGTATTGGTAAACACAAAAGAAAAAGATAAAAGTTGTTTGTTTTTAATTCTTTCGGAACTGTTTGATCTCTCCTGGCTTGTTTTAGCAGCTGCCTGACTGTTTTTCCTCATATGTAAACTTCAAAGTCAATCAGAGGTCAAAACTCTGGACGAAGACAGAGTAACGCAAACAAGGGTGACTGGCGTATGTGATGGGAAGAAGCAGAGGAGCTGGGTTGTGGAATATCGCCTGTTCCTGAACACGGCGGGGGGGGAAATTATCTACCTCTTGGTCATAACATTTATTGATCTGAACATTTGTTGTAGTTGTCGAGGCCTGTATATTAGCCTGGAAATGTGTCTCACAGAGAAATGAAGGGTACAGCCATGTACGGGAGGACTTGACATTCACTGGCTATTCTTGGTTCAAGTGATACGGAAATAGCTTAATAGATTACCGTAAAAATGCTGGAGAAAAACAGCCTTTTGCTGTTTTCTGTTGGATGCAGAGGCCTTCAGGGGTGGGTACAGGTTTTGATTCCCAATTTGTTATTTGCAAGTTGTGGTCATAGGAAAAGCGAAGGAAAAGCAAACCCTGGAGAGGCAGCCTCTGCAGCAGAGTGACGTGGAGCATTTTCTGTAGGCATGTGCAGTCATGGTACAGGATGTGTCTCCAGTTCACGCTTTTTTTTTTTTTTTTTTTTTCCTTCAGGAGAACATCTGCCTTTCCCTCCTTCATCCGTCTGCGGAATCAGGCCCCTGCTTGTGCAGAGCCCGGCAGAGGGCCACGAGCAAGAAAGAGTCCCCGAGGCAGCGGGTTGTAGCACTGCAACTTGCCTGGCAGCTGGTAAAACAGCCTGCAGAAATTGGGAACACCTTGGTGATTCACACATCCTCGCAGCAGCTCCTGCCAGCTGAGCTGCTGGAGAGGCCCCGGCAGAGGTGGATTATACTCCCTCTCTATATATGTACATAAGGCCCCAGCGAGTCCTTAGATTTAATGCAGAGATTATGGGAATTTGTGTAACAGACCTACAAGCGTAATATGTTCTGGAAAAAAAATTGTCATTTCCAGTTTAACCAACAATGAAGATGGAAACGGGACCTGTGCCCCCCTGTCTGTGGAGTGCATCTCCCCCAGTCTTCCTCACTTTCCTAAGTCATGGACACCTGCTTTTCCTACAGAAGGCTTCAAAATATGTGATTTGGGCCAGAACCAGGGATCCCAGAAGCCATAAATGTAGGAGGCCTCTCGGCGGTGTAAATCATAAGCAGTATTACAGGGGTTCTGAAAAAGCCAGAGCAAACCTGACGATTCTTCTGCTGGGTGCTGGTGATGAAAACATCAGTTACAAGAAAATTTAAATGATTTCAACTATTTCCCTCAACTATATTAGCTTGTATTTGTTGCTTCTTCCACTCCCACAGCAAATAAATAAATACATAAATAAATAAAGCGCCCAGGTTCTAGTTAAGCTAAAAGCCTGGTGCTGTGAGCTGTGCTGAGCCACACTGCTCTAGAAGAAACGAAAGCCAGTTTTTCGCTCAGGGAAGCAGACGAGCTCTCCCCAGCTGCACGAATAGCAGGGAGAGGTGTAGCTTGCTGCTGGGTGGGAAAGAAGCTGTGACTGGGCTTCCTTGCGGCTCGTGGGACGGTAAATGACTAAGAGAGTAGCAGGAGGAAATGTTGTGGGCCTGGCTGGCTGGCGCGATAGGAAGAGCACACCTAGCTTCTACTATGGGCTAAGAAGTAGTTTCAAGGGCTAAGAAGAGTTTCAGGCTTGAAACTGCTCCTAATTCAGGGAATATAATTAATGTGTGGCTTGTCACCATGACCAGAAGAAAATTATTCTATTACTCCTCTGCAGCTTCTCATTCAGAGATCTTTCTCTTCACAGTTCAAGGCCACTGAACGTCATGCTTTCCTTTCATTGGCTTTCCACCAGTTTTCATTTTAGCTGGGACTGTTAATTTTCAGATGTGTTTCAACCAGTTTCGCAAGAATCAAAATTTTATGCACTTTTTCTTTAGTTCGTCACAAATCCACCTGATCTCTGCCATTAAGGCCAGAGTAAAGAAGAATAAAAACAACCAGCAAGAAGTCGGTTTGAGAAAAGAAAGAAAAAGCACAAAGTATCTCTGCAAAAAGCCGTGTAGGAAAGGGATATAAGCAGTGGAAAGAGAAGCTAAAAGGATGCAGGAGAGAGCAGCTGGGAAACAAAAGCAGGGAGGCTGGCGGAGCAGAGCAGGCTGTGGGCGGGCGGCCGCGCTGGGAGGAAGGGGAAGCGGGAGCAGAAATGGGAGCAGGGAGATTGTGTTTGGTCTTTGAGCAGAGGACGAGGAGCTTGAAGCGAGGAGTTAAGAGACAGGAAGGAAGCCGGTGAAGACAAATAAAGAGTGGAGGGTGGTATGGTTTATGTAGTGCGAAATAGAGATTACTTGAGCGCTGGGCATCGTGTGCCTGCCTGGATGGTGGACTGCAGAATGTATAATCAGCTTGAAGCAGGGGTTGCGATTCTGCAGGAGACAACCCAGAAAAGAATACTGTGGCTTAATTTTAATCCTTTTTAACCCAGGGTGTCCCCATATAAAGGATGAGCATTGTGTTGCCCTGAGCGCTGAGTGGAGTGCGTTGTGTTTTGTGCATTGTCGTTTATTCTAAACGCCCTTTGTGTTTTGGGGCTCTGAAAACAAAGGTCAAGTACTAGCAAATTCTGTTTTCTGTGAGAGATTTAATTAAATCCTAAGGACAAAGGCAGAGTACTAGAAACAGCTATTGAGTGTGAAAGATGTGTAAATTTGCATTTCCATTTCTCAATATCAGTTTGTAGGTAGCTTTGTAATTTGGTTTTTTTGAGCAATGACAGGAGAATAAACACTTAAAAAATCAAAATAAGTCTTACAGATGTCATTTTATGCATGTAAGGTAATTGTCCAATACAGGCTTGGAAAGAGATGCTAGGAAACAGAGTGAGGAAGCACACGGAGTAGGATGGAACAATTTCTGAATATAGATTTGGTCCTAGTAATTTAGGGAGTGGAAATTGTAGGGCTTGAAATGGACTGTGCTGCCTAAAATTTTTTTATCCTTTATGGACAACAGCAACAAACCAGAGGGTCTGAGCAGTTAATAGCACACTGCTAATCACAGCTTCCTCATGAATAACCTGAGGAAACTGCCAAGTTACCTGTGCCGTGGAAGGCTCGGGAGTCATGGAGTGGAAAATATTTTTCACTTGTTCAATATCGAGACATTATTGTATTAGCCTACTACGCTTTAGAGGGTTTGAATTTTGTCATACCAACCAATTTTGTTTAAATAACAAGAAATGAATTAACATATTAAGAAAAGGCAAGTTATTGAAACGGAATGCAGTTAATTTACAGACAGGTAGAAACCAAGAGATACCACCTAGCCACTCCACTTCAACACGCACTGATCCTTCCACTTAACAGGTGATACGGCAGGAATTCTTGTTCCGCTGGTGATAAGGCAGCATGGATCTGCCTCTAAAGCAAAGAGGATCAGCTTATAAATCTAGCCCTGCTAATGCATGAAGCTGGGAAGACAGAGAGGATGAAGTCATATGTCTATGGGAGCAAGAAACCATCCACTTTACCCACAGTTTTGAAACTATGTATGAGTAATGCAGCTCCTTCTCCCAGTGTAGGATTTGACGTACAGGAAAAGTCTCGCAGACGGCGGGATCTAAAACCAGACAAATCAGACTATGCCACAAGTGAAGAAGTGTTTGGGCCCTGGAGGTGCAGAGCACATCATGTTCCAGCACCCCAAGTCCCTCTGGGGGATCACCCTTCCAGAACACAGCTTCAAATTCTCTGCAGATGCCAGGGGGGACGTATTTCACAGGGGGCCAGCCCTTGTGGCAGCCACGCTGGCACATAGGGCTTTAGGGGTCACAATGAACCCATTACATTTTATCTGGAAGCTAATTAACAACCTGCTAGCCCCTCTCTGTTCCATTAAGGCATTCTCTTTAATAAATACACTGTTGTGCCGTGCCAGGGTGGTCTTCTCCCATGCTCCCTGCACAGCTCCGCACCTCTGGGCAGAGAGGGGCGGCTTGGAGACACCCACGCCAGCAGACATGACTCACTTTGGGAAGTCTGCGTGCGGGGTTTTGCAACAGTCTGATCAGGACATGACAGAGACAGTGAACAAAGCGTGAGCTCGGAAGTACAAGGCACCCCACCACGTTCACACAGATGCTGTAAAGGTGAGCGCTGTGAAATGATGTGCCGGCTGCCGGGAGTGGGATAGGGGAGGATTAAAACCTCCACTCGGCTGAGAAGAACGGCGGGAGATAGCTGATCATCTCCCTTACTGCACAAGACAGATGTTTCTTTCCTCATTTTCCCGTGGTGCAGCGTTACCTCCAGCGCACTGCAGTGAGCTCCCCCTCGGACTCGGTCCAGTCTCAACCAGCCCAAATGAGACACTGCATCGTAAGGCTCGTGCCAAACAAAGAGGGAGGGGGGGGAGGATTTCAAGTTGGCAAGACGCAGAGCACACACCCTCCTGGTAGGAAATGCTCTGGACGCGGGTTTGCAAAACCAATTTAAAGGCGGTTGCATTTACTGCTGTCTGAGTGATAAGATGATGATGTTTCAGTGCCTTTTAGGAATGACTCAAGGAGGAAATAGTAACAGCTAACCAAAAATAATCATGTGGTCATCAAATAGTAGAAATATTGGCCACAGGACATTCTTTCCATATTTACCCGTAGTGCAGATAACATCAGTGACCACTGTCTGTTATAATTGCGTGAATTTTTATAATTGGATGGATTTCTAGTTGCAATTCCTATATTCAAATTACTGAAACTACAAGTACCATATCCAAACTGTTACAGAGTCCGGGTTTGTCTCCATGAAAAAAAGTGTTTATCCAGCCTGTAGTAGTTCCCAGCACGCCTCTGCGGTGGCCGTGCCATCTTTTCATACACAAAGGTAACAACATTATGCTGCCTGCGCCACAAAATGCCCACAGCAATTCCAACCACGTCCGCGCCGCGCTCGGCAGATGTGATGGCGTAATCCAGCTGGCTGACGAACAGCTGCACGAAGCTGCGGCAACACTTTGTGGCCCGGGCAAGCAACACCATGGTTAGTGGAGGCCCATTTTGCTGCTGTGATACCTCAGCTGGCTGGTTAGAAACTAGCTCAGGTTGAGTCTGGAGGAGCGGAGTCGTTATGTCCCTTTTCTGCAGGCTCATTTACAGGCAAAAGGACAAACCTCTGGTGCTAGGACCTGGGGGCTAGCAGGCAACTCAGGTTTGGGGTAAGAGGATGCAACCGCAGGCTGTGACTCCAGCCAAGCTGGATTACACCATCACGCCTGCCGGATGTGGCCTGCATTGCTGCGGGCATTTCACAGTGCAGGCACTATAATGTCGCCACCCTCGTAGGGGTATAAAATGATGGCATGGCCACCCCAAAGGGGTGCTGGGAACTACGTAAAATTAGGTAAACAGAAGACATTTTCATTAAAAGGAACCCAAATTCCATACTAGTTTGGACATAGTACTGGCAGTTTCAATTTGTTTAAAAGCACTTACTCTCGTTCTGAATTGTTCTTATTCCCGAGCTTCACCCAAGTGTGGCACACACAGAGGAGTAAGTGATTGCAGAGGTATAATAATGTAACTCTTTACAAACACTGCGTTTTCACAGCTATATTTTCATTGTATGAGACTCTTGAGGGACAGCTCTGCTTGCCATGTGACCACTTGTTTCCATGGCAAAGGTGCTAGAGCATCATTCGGAAGCAATTATTACAGCCACGGGCCAGGAATGAATCAATCACCTTGCACTTTTCTTCATCCAGTGCTTCACAGAGCAGCTTCATCTGTTCTTATGGCGCACTATGACACGGTAGGAGGGTCATTACAAATCTGCTGTGAAGAAAAGGGCAAACAGGAATTTTCAGCAGATTGCCGCACAAGGTTTGGACAGAGGATTTAAAATATAGTTCTGCCCTTTAAAAAAAATTTCTCTCTGTCACAGTCACTCCGGAAAGGAGAAGAGATTACAGATGAAATGTAAGACACACAAAACCAAGCTCATACAACTGCTCAGGGGTGGAGAGAGAGTTTCTTACACCGTCAGCTACTCTGGAAGGTCTCCAGACCTGTGCCAGGTGCAAGGGTTTGCTCAGAGGCAGCTTGGGACAATCCCGCCTCTCTCCAGTCCTGGTGGATGGGCTATATTTGACTCTGTGGGCAAGTAGGCCGAGTGGCCTCTTTTTTTTTCCCCCTCTGCCTGAAAACTTGCCATCGAGAAGGTGTTACTTTGGATCTCACACTTCTGAAATGGATCTCGGCAAGAGGTGCATTCCTGGCCTTCAGTTTGTCCCTGTGTCACATTATTTTTGCTCCCATCAAATCAGGAGTCTATGGGCCCGCTTCTCCATTCAAACCAGTTCAAGGCAGTGATGCTGACTCAAAGTAATCAGCATAATAACGGGGTAAAACTGACATAAAATTTCCACCTTCGAGTATTAAGAGTTGAATTACCCAACAGACCCTGCACGGCATTTTGCAACAAGAAGTAGGAAGTTTAGTGTCTTTTATCTTTGAGGAGGGGAGGGTGAGAAGAAGAAAGAAATTAACCCTTTGATTCTAGACCTGAGAAGGCGCTTACTCACACTTTCATACACATAGTTTTCTGTCTGTGATCACACCTATAAACCTTCCATTTGTGGGCTTTGTGTTCTTATGGCCAAACGAAAAGAGAATTATAACAAAAATCAAAATCAAATCCTCTCTGTCCTCTAAAATTAGACTCTCTTAAAGCTTACAGGTGTGCTCTAAGAGTAGTAGAGCTCTTCAAACATTAACAACTTCTTAACAGAAGAATTTGAAAATGTCCTGAGTGCGAACACAATCAGTAATTCTGCATCTGTGATTTAGTTATTAAAAGCCACGAAAAATTACTAAGTTGACTCACTTATAAATTCCTGTAGTTGCAATGAATTTGAATTTGTTGCTGGTGACTAAGCATTTTGAAATAATAATTTTTTATATTTGGAAGACAGATATATGAAACACGTGGGTTTTTAAAAACTGTATATTTAGTGCCACTTGAGTGCCTTAAATTTAAGACACAAGCTATATAGAATACCATGAAACTTCATGATATAAAAGAATTGTCTATAACTTGTGTTGCAAAAATTTACGCTGTGAGTGTCAAGAACTGTAACTTCTGCTGCTCTGCCCAGAGAAGGATTATATGAAGCCCGCTCCGTTTATTCCATATATACAGAATAATTTCTGTATATTTATATGGAATTATGCCATATATTTATATAGCAAAGTTATGAAAAGTGTAATTAGAAGTTAATTATCTGTTAAAGTCTGAAACTGTTAAATATTTACCAGTCCCAAGATAAAAACATGGCTTTTTATGCATTTGACACAGTCTTCAGCAGAGCAAAGCATTTACAGGGAGCGTAGATACTCAGGACAACATGCATAAAACCAAAGCCAGGACAATCAAAGCCAGTTTACTTTCCAACTCACTCCAGTTTACTTTTTACTTTTGTCTTCAGAAGAACAACTGTTTGAGCAAGGACTGCAAAACTAATCCAACCACAGGAAATGTGATATGTGTATGTGGGGGAAGTAAGAGTAAGGTTGGGTGGGAGAAATTTGTTCTGGGAGAGAGCGCTTAGGGCTAAGAACCGGAGAAATAAGAAGAAAAATTCTTACTGCTGTAGGTGATTCATAGCTAACAAATTAATAGCAGAGCAGAAAGTCAGATTCATGATAGCTTAATCGGCAAAGAGGCAAAGAAGTCCATAATGATGGTAGTGTATGTACTTATAATGGAAATAAAAAGACACAAATAATATGTTTTATATCGTGATAGATAATACTGTCAGGAGGTTCATTTTAATCTCCTGCTTTAATATACTCCTAGCTTTCTGAAACCTTCGTTTTTTTCAGGCTAATTTTTTCCATGTCTTTTCTTTGACTTAGAGTTGAGTTTGTTTGGGTTTTTGAAGATTTCAAGCAAGAAGTACTCAGGCCATTTTTAAGCTCTGGGATAGTGAAAATAAAAAGCTTTTTCCCAGGGTAAAAGAAGAATTTCTGGCATCTTAATGTTTTCTGTACCCACCAAGTGGCTTCAGTGGGAAAATAGTATTTGCCACGGAAATTGTCCTTACTGAGGTATGAAGCTTTCAGCATTCCAGTGGAATTTTGTTTTGATTTGATTTCAGATCACTTTGTGAGCTTTTGGCATATATCGGTCACAGGCTTCTTTTCTGCACTTTTAAAGCATAAAAGCAAAGGGAGCCTGCGCCGTGTATGCAGTTGTGGTTGAAATTGGCCTGAGCCAGATGGTGACCAGGTATTTATCCTGTGGATTGCTATCTATCTCCGCCCTCGCAGCTCCCCTCCTCACAGATACAGCAAAAGTTACTTTGGGAGTGCCTACGCTGTGCTGTTTATGCAACTATGCCCTTGTCTGCTGGCAGCAAATGCATCTGTGTTCGCTCTGGAGCAGACAATCCCATCCAGTTTACTTCTTCCCTCCCAACAGTGTGTTTTCAGACCCGATCCCCTCCATCAAACCGGGCCATCGCAAAAGTTCCTAAAGGTGACCATTTTGCCTATTTCCAGCTCATTGCAGAAGGTGAAACAAAGACCCGGGTGCTCCGTTTCTTATTCATCGCTCACCACGCGCAGGCAGCGGGAGCAGTTTCTCCCCAGGGTTCCAAGCGCTGGATGCAAAATAAAAGTACTGCGGTGTCTGAAAATGCGCTGTGCTGCAAGAGGAGACGGCAACTGCCCTTTCTCAAGAAGCTGGGATACACTGGAATATGCAAGGTCACGTGCCAGGAGCCTCACATCTTTATTAAAGCTAGTGACACGCAGGAAAAATATACATATTTATATAATATATATATTTATATATGTATGTGTACATATTGCACTGTTTCAGCATCTACAGACGTTTGAAAGATACTGCTTTTATTGAGTCTATCCATGCGACATTCTCTTTTGATCTATTCTATCCAAATTTGTCTTCTCTTGGTAGTAATTTTTATTGCCGGCGTAATTCTATTCTATCCTATTTCTGTTCTAGTTCCTACGTTTTGCTTCATCCTGGAAGAGCCAAGATGCCTTTTCTCAGCGATAGGACGAATATCTGTCGCGTTACGTTGCTTCCTCTCTCCTGTTGGTAGAGCATTTTAATGCGTTGGCTGCCAGGAGCAACTTGCACCTCGAGCTCACAGTTTCTGATTCCTTGAGGAGTTTTTTCAGTGGGCAGCTGAGCCTCCCGGGGAGGCAAGGGGGCTGCACTGCAGTTGACACTGCGACCCCAGCTTCAAATCAGCTACTTACAGCCACCAGCCTCCAACACCTCACCCAGCCCTTCTTGTCCAGATTTTGCAAGCCCACTGAGATCAATGTTGGTGTGACTTTATCAATCACCGCAAGCCGGTTTGGATATGTCTGCACGAGCAGCCATCCTTCCTTGCCTGAAGTAGGGAGCTCCTTCAAAAGGCCTTTCCGTTGCACAGATGAGCTTTAGCAGTGGGAAAATGTTTTGCCCAAAGCTGGATTTGTTGACCACTGTCTTCATCTCAGAGCTTCGAGCCTCACTGGCCTGCGCTATTAACTGTCCGGACGACTAGAGCTGAGGCAAACCCGAGCCAGTTTTGTACGGCAAACAAGGAGAGAGGGTGGTGGGCCAAAGGCAGGCTTAGCGTAACGTGATTTAACTGCTGCAGGTTTCACATTGACTAAATAGGAACTTGAATGTGAAGGTAGCTCACGCATCACTAACTTGGCCTAATATGGCGAACAGGATACAGTCTCGTTTCTGCCTTGCGTAACTCTTCTGGAGTCAGTAGTTACATCAGGAAGCCCTGCATCCCAGCCTTTTCTCTCGTTCCGAGAGTGTATGCCTTTTAGAGCCGTGCACTCGGTGACCTAGAAAATCTAGATGGCCTTTGACTTTGTTACATGCTCTTTCACTTAGTTTTTATTCCTAGCTTTTTCGCAAGAGGATGAGGGTAACAGTACCTGCTCCGAGAGGGCCCCGCTAGCGCTTGCCGAGTGTTTAACTCTGCTGTTCTTGCCGTTTGCTCATTTCCTGAAACGGGCGCTACAGAAACCTCTTATAATGCACAGTCTCATTACTCTAATGCACGAGAACGCTATTTACAAGATAAACACTACCACATGTAGTTTTTATAAGCATGGTATAACGTTTTAGAGGAAGGCAATGTAGTAATTCTATTGTTTACAGATTTTCTGTTAATAGGAAATTTCAATCTCTGACAAACAGCTCTTAAATTACTGTCAGTTTGTCATATTTGTATCACACTAAAAGCAAGAGCATTTAAATATCTCACAAAATAGGCAAGACGGGACTATGATTCCTGTTTTATTAGGGATTATGGGTTTGCTTGTTTACTAAGCATGGACATGAGCTTAAATAGAGGCACTGTCAAGAATTAGAGACTACATGCTTTTGAAGAGAGAAAAAATGACCTTTCAGGCTTGCATGCTTGATCAGCTCAGCATTATCAGGTCATACGTATGCTAAGTAATTTCCATTTCACTCAACAAAAGCTAGCTCAATTCCAAAATATGTGACACAACAAATGCAGGAAGAAGAAATTACCTATTTTTAGTTTATTTGTTATCAGGGAAAAAAAAAAAAGAAACTAAAACATTGTGTTCAATGCAGTATGATTGGTTAGGTAGGATGGAACTTCATACGATTTCTGAGTGGTCAATGCTAGAAATATAGACGTTCCTAATCATATAGACACAAATAGTCTGACAGAAGTTCATGAAAATGGGCTTCAGGATCCAAGCACGTGAAGGAGCGTTCACTGGATTAGAAACTATTACGTTACACTCTCAAGTTACAACGTGAGCACTCTATCACACCAAACACTTAACCCGTACCTGCTTTCAAAATTAGAATTTATTTTCCTTTTTGCTCTTTGCAGCTGAAGAGCACTTTTTACGTTTTCAAAGCAGTGCTTGGTTTCCTAGACAGCTGGGTGAAGTACCTCCCACACAAATTCTATTCAAGACAGACAGACCAGCACTTTTACTCCACCATAGTCGTGAGAAAAGCCCGGTCTGACAGAGGCGTTTGAAACGCACGGAGCTCACACGCAGCTGAGCACAAACACAGCAGCTGCCCTCACCACAACCACCGGTGGAGGTACTTGGGTGTACTTTTCCAGCGGCAAGAACCTTCACTAGCAAACAAATGTGCGAGTCTGGGTCTGTCTGACACCCAGCTCTCCTGTCTCTGGGGATTCTCCAAGTCTCCAAGCAAATGGGATGGTTCTTCTCTCCGATTGCTGTGTTGAAGCTGGGCTGCTGTTAGAAAAGCAATAGGGCAGGTAAGAGTAAAACTCACGTAGCTTTATTGCAGGCAGACCTGCAGAGGATGAAGGAGTTTTTGATTTCCAAGAGTACCTATATGTTTTCCCACAGACACCGGATAAAACACGTAAGCAGCACCTGGAACACGGCTCAGGACTGTGTCACTTCAGGCTCCCTTTTCCTTACTCCGTTACAACCTCATGAATTTTGCATGCTTTACAGCGAGGCACTTCCAATCGCCCTGCTGAGCCCTGGCATCATCCCGGTTTATGTTTTAATGCCTAAACCGGGTCCCTAAGAGCACTGCCAATCAGGCTCTGCACCTCAAATGATGATTTTCATCTTGTTTAATATGAGGACTGCAAGAAGCATTCTCTCTGTATGTTAAGAATTGGTTGCTGCATCACATACAAAATGATCCTGAGCCTACACCCTGTAGCTTGCGGAGTACACAAGATGTTCTCTTTGGACTGTGGTTGTTGAAATGGAACATCTGCATTTCCAAGAGCGACCAAACCCTCAGAATCAAAGGGCTGTGGTAATAGCCAGCGCAAAACGAGTGAAAGTAAACATGAGTGTAACGTTGTTGTAGCATGTATTTACTGTACATACTTCTCATTAGAAAACAAAAACAAAGATGCAGGCAGCTGCGGATGAGAGCAAAATGTGCACTGTAATTTCTTTTTTTTTTTCTCAGAATAAAGCTGGATAGCAAGTAGTGTACGTCCACGATCAAATACCCCAAATGTCCTAGCACTTGGCTATACATCTTAACCATGACTTCGGAAATAACTCATAGTGCTAGCGGTTCAGGTTTGCTATTGGCAACTGTTCAGGGACCAGAGATTAATGACTTGACATTCCCTACATAATTTTTAGTGATCTTGGCAAAAATGCCATTGCCATTTCTGGTACTGCAGTGGCAGCCAAAGAACTGAACCAGTACGGCGGCCTCTGTCCCGTATTATTTGAAACCACCACTTTATTGGCGTTTCCTTATTTGAAGGGACAGTCCCTGCTGGAGTCCAAGAGTAAGGTTTGAAGTGGAAACACCAAGACACGCTGTGCGGGTTAAATGTTTAATGCTGTCTCCCTCTTCATTCTTTCCAAGTTGGGTGTGCTACCTCGCACGTTGCTCCTGTGAGGACACACTGCTGTCTGGACTTCTGCTGTTGGGGAAGGTGGCCTCTCCTTCCCCGGGCACACAGGATGGCGGAGCGGCAGCGGTCGGAACTGACCTCTGGAAGCCAACTTCTCCAGCCCCCCGGGGCCGCGTCCAGCCGGCTCCTGAAGCTCTCCAAGGGCGGAGACGGCAGCACCCCCCCGGGCACCCTGAGCGGGGTGACCTGGCGGCCACCGGAGGCCCGCGCTGCGCAACGCTCGCCCCCCTGACGGCGGAGCCGGCCCCGCGGCGCTGACGGGGGGCCGGTCCGCGCGATTCCCCTCAGAGGAAGCCGCGGGCGGCTCTGAGGCGCCTTCAGGGACCCGGGGCGGACGTACAGCGGGCGGCGTCCTCCCGCGGCCCGCCCCCTGACCGGAACGGACGCTTTCCCCGCCGCTCCGCGCACGCCTCCGCCTTCGCT
>VXBO01009338.1:39967-70208 GCA_013400135.1 Rhinoptilus africanus
CCGTGCCCATGGAAGGACCGACCCCGTGGCGCTGAGACAGGCCGCCGAGAGGATTTTCCTACTTTTTCTTTTTTTCCCCCCTCCCCTTTTCTCTCATTTTTGCCTTGTTGGTGTCCCTGCAGGCTTTTTTATTTTCAGTATTATTATTATTATTTTTTTTTATTTTTTGTTGTTGTTGCTTTTTCTTCTGGTTTTCCGGAAAGAAAGCTGCGCTTCGGAACCTGGCACCGACCGACCCGCCGCCGCTCCTGCAGGGCGAAGAGGAGGAGGAGGAACCGCTACGCTGGCTCCCAGGGCGGCTTCCCCGGCTGGGAAAATGAGGTTGCCGAGACGCTGGGGCCCGAGTAGAGGAGGGAGGGAGAGGAAACCTGCTGCCGCGGAGCTGTGAGCAGCCCAGGGAAGTGCGTGCCTGCCTGGAGGAGGGGGGAAAAGCAGCCTCCCGCCGTGGACTCTCCTTCGGTTTTTCTCCCCCCTTGGCGGGGCAGCGTGGGGGACTTGCCTCCGAAGAGACTTCTGTGATTGAAGGGATTTTGCAGGAAGCGCTCCTCAGCCTGGTTGAAGGCTGTGTGGTTTCTCTTTTGTGCTCGCCCGTTCCTGTTTTTAACTTTTTCATTATTATTATTTTTTTAAAAAAAACCCACCTTACTTTGCTCTGGAATAAGGGAAACTTTTTATCTCCGGAAACATGTCGACGGGAGAAAGTTTTGAATCTCGGTTTGAAAAAATCGACGTGACTTTAAAGGACCCCAAATCCGAAGTGAACGTGGACTGTTTGCTGGTGAGTAGGGAGCGCCCGTGGGCCCCCGGCCCCGTCTCCCCGAATTTCTTACCCTGTGGGACCGAATCTCTCGCTCCCGGCTGAGTCACCGCCCTCCTTAAACTCCGCACTAACGTTGTGTTTACTCGGCGTTGAGCTGAGGGTGCGTGAAGGTCCCTGTGCAGAGGGAACGTCTCTCATGCCAAGGAGGCGCCCGCCCCGTCCTGCCTCAGGCTTGTCATCTCTCTCGCTTCATGCACCTTTCTTTTCTTCCCCGGCTGTCGTAAGGGGCGTTGGACACTTGGTACAAAGGCGTAATTCCTGAGGGGCAATCCTCTGTGTGAGCAGGAGACTGTAAATAGCTTTGATATACCATTTCCCTCTTCAACAATTCTTCTTTTTTTTTTTTTNGTTTTTTTTTTTTTTTTTTTTTTTTTGAGTGAGGTCCTCTTATGTTGTGGTTAAGCAGCGCACCACTGACTTCAGCCTGTTTAGCGTAGACGTTTGCAGATGCGAACTAATGACGTGTAAATTAATATGCCCTTACAGCTGGGGAAGCAGTCATGGCAGGGGTTTAAATGCATTTTAAACTAATTGGTGTGCTAGGCCTGGGATAGAGGGCTGCTTGCTTATTGTTTCCCTGCTTGATCATACCTGATGGTTCAGTGGTATGAACCAGTGCTGTCAGTGTTATAATTGCATCATAGGAAAGCAAACCATAACACTTCCTGACATAAAACCAACCTCATTTGTAGCTGCTTGACAAAAGTGGGTGATATTTTAGTTTTGATTGTAGAAAGTACCTCAACAAGGTGTATGTCAAATCCAGCCAATTTGTTTGGGATGTAGCTGGGTACTTTGATATGCCTAGAGATGCCTGTAAATAATAGCAAATTGTAATTTGTGCTTCTATGCTGAAGTAGGGAATATGTTTCTTTGTAGCAAAGGATAAAAGTTCTTTAGTGTTTTTTTTTTCTTGCTTTCTGTTGTCAGAGAGGAGAACAAGTAAATTGAATTTGTTCCTAGTTGTGAACTCTGACATTTGGGTTTGGGGGGGAAGCGGTGTGCGGGGGTGGAGATAGTCATTCTTCATCTTCTGCTGCGTGGCTCTAGCAGAAAGCTTGCTTGAGCATAAGCTGGTGGAGAGGTGAAAAGACTCTAATGAAAATCTCTACAAGTTCATGATATTGTGTACTCTCTTTAGATTATTACTGATCTGTGAGCTTCTGAAGTGTTGATAGAGCCTTGTGGATATTGCTGCCACAAGGGAAAATAGCACTGCATCTTCCAGTTAACTTGCTTTTTTTGATCCAATTTACATATCTGTCATCTTAGAACCACAGCTAATGAGAAGAGCTCTGATGCTTAGGGTCTACTGTGTTAATTTTGATAACTCAGGACTACTGTCACATCTGACATTTTTACACCCAGCTTCTGTTGATAGATGTCAAGAGTATAGATTCAGTTAAGTGTCCAGAGTTTTATGTTAGCTGTGACTCAATTTGCTAGTATGTGCTTTAACGCTAGCCGTACTACTGGGACCTTTCTACAGTGATAGTAAGGATGTTGCAGGTATCAAACATGCAGTTGTCAGTATCTTTAACTGTATTTCTTCACCTTTATTCAGTTTAAGGATTTGCCCTGTTTCAGGAGCGTGTTGTGGTTTGGAGCTAAGCTGTAGTCGGTTTGGGAACGAATTTGTTGGGATGCTTCCTGTCATGCTTGTGTAATGTTTTAGAACATGTGTTTGCATCCAGATCTTAAGACTGTCTTAAGGTGACAGGTTTTTACAAATCTTCTGAGATTTTTGGGCATACAGTTGCTTATTCTTTTTAAGGCAGCTTCTTATGGTATAGTCATCAGAATTATGGGGTTTTTTTGGTTTGTTTTTCTTTTTGTTTTTTAAGCTAGCTTGTTCTTGTAAGCTAATACCATTTAAAAAGAAAGTGCTTCTTCTGAAGAAATGGGCTGGCAGGTTAACTTCCTGTGTGTTTGGTCACTGTATCAGTCTTTCTGCTGGCAGGACTTTTACTTTGTTTCATCTCTCTCATCCTGAGTTGGTTCTTGTATTCTTTTCTATAGAATTTGCATACCCTAACACTTTCTAAAGAGTTTAAATATTTAGTTCTTGCTGTGATGATTCACACTACAGGGATCATTCTGGTACTACTTACATATCAAATCCATTGTAATCTATGTATATTTCTTCTTTTACAGAAGAAATCACAGAATGTGTTGGATTGAAAGGGACTTTTAAAGGTCTAGTCCAACCCCCCTGCAGTAAGCAGGGACCTCTTTAACTAGATCAGGTTGCTCAGAGCCTCATCAAGCCTGGCCTTGAATGTCTCCAGGGACAGGGCCTCCACCACCTCTCTGGGCAACCTCTTCCAGTGTCTCACCACCCTCATTGTAAAGAACTTCTTCCTCATGTCTAATCTGAACCTCCCCTGCTCTAGTTTAAAGCCATTGCCCCTCATCCTATCACTACGTGCCCCTGCAAACACCCCCTCTTCAGCTTTCCTGTAGACCCCCTTTCAGCTACTGGAAGGCTGCACTAAGGTCTCCCCGGAGCTTTCTCTTCTCCAGGCTGAACAATCCCAGCTCTCTCAGCCTGTCTTCATAGGAGAGGTGCTCCAGGTGCTTAGATGTAGTCGATCTGCACTTAAAAATATCTTCTAAGATGAATGCCCTATTCCCCTCCCCTCAGCCCCTGGTTAAAGAGTAAGACTTGTCAGGCTCTAGGCCTGGTACACTTAAAAGGAAAATAAAACCATGTTTTTATAATCAGTGTACATACAGAAAAATAAATAAAAACTTCTAAATCTAAAAACCTTTTTCCCTCTGATTAAAGTTGTGAATTGATGTTACTTATAATTGCTTTCACTTTTCCTGTCCAGAGGTGTTAGCTAACTGAGTGTGTCTGCGTGGTGATATATGAGTAACTGATGCACAGACACTTAAAATTCAGTGTCTGATATCCTACACACAGGCTGAAAATACTGGAGTTCCTTTAGATTAAAGAAACACATTTTTTTTTTCGCTGTGTGAAGAAAAGTTGCAGCAATGCCCTTGTCTCCTTTTAGGATGGTTTTGTCCTCCTTAACTTTATTTAATTTTGTTCCTGTTCTTACTCTTCTTCCCCATCTGTTTGTAGCCCCTGTAGACTAAAAGGCAGGCATGGAATAACCTTTAAGTCAGTTTTGTAACAATTTTGGGTTTTGTAAACATCATAAGTTAGGTTCTGTATGCTAGAAAGTTTCTAAATTTATATATGAAGTAGTATGAGAACAGTAAGAAGAAGAAGGTGGGGGTGTGTGGGGAGGCTGAAACAAAGGAAGGCATGTTACCGTTTCAGGAAGGTGTGGGAGAAGAGTCCTGACAACATAGCAGGCGGAAAAGACACAATGAGGACTATATAAATTCAATTTACATGCTGCAGGAAGGAAATTCAGAAAGCTGAGGTGCAGGAGAGAGATGTGTTTATTTTTCCTGTTTTCTCTTATGCAACTCTGATAAAAACAGAGTAAGAAAATGGACTGAGTTGCAACTGTCAGTAACTAAACTTGTTTGTTTTGTTGGGGCTTCCAGGCACTTGATTTAGTACTAGGCTGGGAAATCATAGAGAGGCTGTCTTTTTTGATGAGCCATGAGGAGGGTGAAGCCTAAGTTCTGCGTAAAGCATGTGCCATGGCATAACGTACTGCTTTTTTCTAAAAATATGAGGTACTAGCAGTCCTACAGTCCTGAAAAGATCTAATAAGACTGTGACTAATAAGTAGTCACACTCTAGGATGTGCAATGATCAGATACTGGTGAATACCATAGGTGTGATAAGCAGAGCCAAAGGCAATGTAGGTAACTAGCTATTAACTTGAGCTTAGTGTCTCATTAATGATATTAAGCAGTGGAAAGTAGTATTCAGTGAGCGTACTTCTACAGCAATTTTGGAATAGAAACAGATTTCTTATTCGTTTGTGTTTCTTACTAAATCCCCAGGGTTTATGGGCGTCCGGTTTTTGGAGAATGGGAACGGAGGAGTGTAACAGGTGAATGGATGAGGGATGTCTTGACCTGAAGCTGCCTATGTTTGTTATTCGAAAATAACTAGTACATTTTCATGGAAATGCTTTTTGGTGCTTTCTGCTCTGATAATAACTCAAAAAGAGTCTTATGTTTTATGTAGACACTTGAGTAACTCAATAATTCAAGTACTTAGCCAATTACTTGACTAGTTGATTTTTAAAACTTCAGACTTCTGATGGTCTTAATCTTCAAAGATGTCAAAGGTTTTACTTGTTCAACATTTGGGCTTCAAATTAACTGACAACAGTAAACACTGCGTATGACAAACTTGGTTTATCTAGTCTCAAGAGGCTTCCATTTTTGTTGCACCAAAATTACACAAGTACAGAACTTTATTGACCTGTTTTTCCTAGGTCTATTGTCTATTTTGTATTTAGCTAGATTAATTCATGTTCATCTGCCTTTTATAGGAAAAGTTGAGAAGATGGAGTCCTCTTTGGGATTTGGAGTTCTAAATCTCTATTGTCACTGGACACTTTTTTCCATCTGCCTAACTTGTTAGAAAACACTTCTGAGGACCTTATGGTCAAGGATTTGGTTAAAAGAAAAAGCAAAGACTCTAACTCAAAGTACCTTTACTTTAGAAGTTCTTATCTATCAAAATAACTGTCGAAAATCACGATCACTGAAACCACATTAACTATGCTCTTAAAATCTGAATGATAGAATGCTGGACAAACTTGGTATCTGAGAAGCTTATTTGTTTGATAATGAAGCTCATGCACAGAAAAAAGCAGAGTTTGACCATTTGCGGAGTGTCAACTTCAGAATGGTGGAAGTTGTCTGGAGGTAGTTCAAAATAAAGGGAAATGTCACAATTGACTTAATCCCCTTGGACATGTTTCTGCCATTCTTTAGATCCAAATGCAAGGTCCTGCGCTTGGGTTGGGACAATCACAAGTATCACAACTGGGTGTTGAACAGATTGACTGCAGCTCTGCGGAGGACTAGGGGGTATTCTGAGAAAATACCTGAAGATTTCTCTCTTCTGACAGAGGAGAGGCTTTTTACCAGGGCCTGTAGTGATAAGACAAGGGTCAGTGATTTTAAAGTGCAAGAGAGTTGGCTTAGATTGAACATAAGAAGGAAGTTTTTTACTGTTGGGGTGATAAGGCACTGAAAGAGGTTGCTTAGAGAGATTGTGGGTGCCTCATACCTGGAAGTATTCAAGGCCAGATTGGACAAGGCTTTGAGCAACCTGATCTAGTGAAAGTTGTCCTTGCCTATGGCTGTGGGAGTTGTCACTAGATGATCTTTAAAGGTCCCTTCCAACCCAAATGATTCTCTGAGATTCTATCTAAAATAAGACTTCTGGCTGACGTAGAAATGTAATCGTCTCTTCAAGTTACTGTATCCAAGCTTTATATGCAAAACTGGTTATAATTGCAGGTTAACATTGCCTGCTTATCCCTATGAATTATGAAATATATAGGTTGATGTGAAATTAATGATAAAATATGTAACTTGGTATGTTAATCAAAAGTAAAAGGCAACTGTAAGTTGGCTTTGGAAATGCAGTAACTTGGTGGCTTCTCGTTTCAGGTTGTACCTCTTAGAATACTTTTTTAATATTATGTAAGCCTCTAGAGAGTTAACAGTAGAGATGATGGGGCTGTCAAGATGCTAGTGTTTGATTCACAGTGTATGGTCAGTTCTATGCAGGAATAACAGTTAACTTAGCCAGTTCTTCTGCTTATAAAACTAGAGACTGTAGGAATGTAATTATTTTTTCCTGTAAAAAGTTTTAATCAAGAATGATAATAGGAAGTTGATGTTAAGACACGTTTCAACAAAAGGAATACAAGAAGAGCTAAAAACCCTGTAGTAGATTATAAATACTCTTATCAAGTAAAAATATTTGTAAACAGTGTTCTTTTCCCTGGCAACTGTGGAGCATTTTCATTTTTTGGGGGTGGTGGGAAGGAAGAGGGAAACACCTGGAATTTGTTTGTTAGACAAAGTGAAAATCAACCTGTTGATCTGTAAGTCTTTGAGGACAATGATAGCTTCAGGAGCCACTCATTGAGTACTTAATAAATATTTAGAAGCACTGTGAGCAGATGATATTGGTAGCTTCACAGTTGCTGTTAACAGAATTCCCTAGGATGTACTTTAGTACTAAAAAAGCTTTTTATTTTTATGTAGGTCTTTACCAAGGAATACTGAGATGTTTGTCTCGATACAGGATGTTTATCTTGAATTTGAGAGGTCCTAAACCATGTAATTAAAAACTTTTTTTTTTTGGTTGATGTTGCTATTTATTGAAACTCCTTTGTCATCAAGAAATTGCAGTTCCAAATGGAGATAGTGAAAAACTGAACTTCCTTCTTTGAGAACAGAATTAGAGGATGGTTGAAAACAATTCTGTCCTTGCCTTAATTTGTCCAGTCATTCAGGCAGCAATAAAGCCCAGGAGTGACTAGACAATATTGGTAGAACTGTAAGCGCTATGCAGACAACACCCAGTTACAGCTCATTTAAGACAAATGCAAATAATACCATCTTTTAGCTTTCTCTGTAGTCTGCTGAAATAAACACCTGAATTAATGACGCTTGAACAAAAGCTGAAACTTGATCTTTGTGAAGAAAAGGGTTTTGAAGCTCTTGTCCCATAGTGTTTTGCTCTGCTGAGACAATTGGATCTCCTGTAGTGTAATCTCAAGTCACCTTTCTTCTTGGGCTTTTCAATATTGATGGATATCCAAAACAACATCAGCAGAGTATAACATGCTATGGTGCACCTTCAGTTAGAGCACTCAAACTGGAGCACTCTGTCTGGACAAGCAGCATTTCCTTGGTCTGGTTAGCTACCCATCTTGCTAGAGAAGAACCGGCACAGGATCCAGTACCAGCTTCTAACTGGAGCACAGGTCAAAGTCTATTCTGATACTCAAAATCTTGTAAAGGATTGGCTTTAGCTAACTGAAAGATTGCCACTCCCTGTCAATATTTATACAGTACAAACTGTCATGGGGACAGTATGTAAGATCTCTTTATTAATAGGTCCCAATTTAAATCCGGCTGCTGATTTCTTTATTTCAGCTTTCCCTCTTAAATTTAACATGCATTCACTTTTTTGTTTCTTTTGCAGAATTGAGGAATATGTGACAGTTTTCTTGTTTGTATGGGGTTTTTTTCAGTTGCATGGTCTGAGATCATGCAAAGACGTTATGCTTGGAAGTCTCTGTAGAAAACACAACATAAACAAAGGCTTTATTTTGGACTGTAGGTTGAAACTACCTAAATGAGTTGCTAGCATGTGTGTCTCTAGGCTACAGAACTTATAATTGATCTGGAAACACAGGTGGAATTGTGTTGGAACTTTTTTTTCCTACAAATCTTCATGAGTCATAATACTCACTTAAAAAAAATATAGCTAATACATCCTCGAATTCTAAGTTATGCAAATATTGAGTAATTAGTCTTCATCTTTTTTTCCTTAAAGCTGCATAGTATTCAGATAGTGCTGCATTGCATTCAGATATATTAAATTCTAAGGCATGAATATATTCACAGAAAAACCAATACTTCTGGATGAAGTTTATTGATGTTAGATAACTACATAAAAAAAATTAATGGCTACTTTCCCATGTAGTCACTGACTGCTATGAAAATACTATTTCTATGGAAGGTGGGCTGCTTTTTTAGCAAATAAATAATGACAAAAAAAAAAAGCTCTGACTGCATAAAATTAAGTATGTCATCTGGAAGTTACTTTCCAAAGAAGAGGCTAAAAGCTTCTCCTGACATCTGGAGATTTCGGCTAGGAAATTTTTCCCTGCTTTGTGGTTGGGGAGGTTATGTTGTTCAGAAGACAGTTAGTAGTACTTGTATTATGGCTGTAATGGTTATTTCAAATGGGAAAACGTGAATGGTCAGGGCATTCACCTCATACTGGCCACTAATAGGTGATGCTACACTTACTATTCCAAGGAAATGGAAATTTTGAGACAAAAGCAGGTTCTTTATTTTAGGTCCATATTTTAGTTAAAAGCTTCTAAAGAAAATCTTAAAAAGTCATTTCTTCTCTCTAGATCAATTACTTTAGAAGATGATTTGGAAGTCTGCCTTTTTAATATTTAATATCATATGCGAAGTGAAAGTAGTATTTTGTTGGATACAAGTGATCATTATTTCACAGGATAATTGAGGCTGGAAGGTACCTCTTCAGGTCATCTTGTCTACCTGTCGTGCTCTGGCAGGGCCACCTAGAGCAGGTTAATCACAGGTGGCTTTTGAGTATCTTGAAGTCACTGAACTCCACAGCCTCTCTGGGCAACCTGTAATTTTCCACTTCTCAGCAGTACATTTACTTGGTTGATGCTTCATAGCAGAGTATAACATTCACCGAAACTAAACTCATTTTGCATTTATTTGCAGAGTTCTCTAAGTGTTTTGGTCTTAACTTGGTCAGTAAACCTCTTTGTAGCCCAAGTCATTTTCTGAAAGACATCTGCCACAGAATACCAGAGGAGCTTTCTGCATAGAGGCAATTGTAGATTTGGAGATTTTAAACATAAGGGGTTTATGTGAGGGCACAGTTACTGTGAATTGCTAAAATCATTAAGCTTGATTTGTGACTGTGGTTGAAACAGATTAGATGTAGAATTTTTTTGTTGGAGGAAACATTGCTCTGATGTCTACTTTACAACTCCAGGAGTGCCACTTCAGTTTTTCAGGATTCTGAACCTTGGTACCATTGTGTTTTCTGTATCTGTGTGAGTACATCACTCTTCCAACAGGCAGTGGGGGAGGCTGGGTAGGATTGGCATGGGAATGTGGGAGACTTTTGGGGCAGGAACCTGTCCCTTGGAGTTAGGTGAAGCAGGAGGAGAGAAGCTGAAGTGCAAGGTGTCAATGCAACAGGCACCCTCTTGGAATCACAATCTAGGCACCCTAGATTGGAAGGGACCTTAAAGATTACCTAGTTACACTCACACACACCTGCCCCGCCATGGGCAGGGATGCCTCCTACCTCCAGGTTGCTCAAAGCTCCATCCAGCCTGGTCTTGATCTTCCTGGAGTATGGATGACAGAGTCCAGCACGTTAATTCCACCATTGAGATCTTAGGAGCACCTCTGACTACAAGTGTGGAGTGAGTCTATGTTAAGGAACTTAGGAGGGGAGGAAACCTCTGCAGCCAGGAGATAATAGAGTGGATGGGGAAGATCCTTCAGGGAGGAGCGAGACTGAAGGTAGGACAGGGAGTTTGTGCTGGTTATACTTGCCCCATGCCTTTTAACAGATGCCAGGTTGAGCAGAACAATACCTGGCAGGACATGAAGCTGTAGTTGAAAACAGAGGTAGTACTGGTGCCTTGCAACTTTGTCTTGATATTGTGCTCTGCTGTCAGTGTTAGAGTTGGAATCATAGAGTTTCCTCATGAGGCCTTCTTTGTTATGAAATCTTGCTATACCAATGTATTGTGATACTAATCTCTTCTTAGAAAGTAGTTTTGATTGTAGGCATGCAAAAAATCCTGTCAGTATTAAGCTGAAAGAATTTACTCTCCCCTTGTGAAGAGGAAAGGTTCTTCTGCCACTTCAATCTCCCTAGCAGCTTGTTTATTGCCTAATACGTCTTCTGTGAGCTGCTGTTCTCCTCCTTAAACTCCAGTTACTGCAAAGTTCATTGGCAATTAAACAATTGCCAACATAACAATGATATACTTTGTTGTGGTCTCGGGACCATTCAAACCTGCTATAGCATGCTATGTATACTCTTTTGTAGGAATACAAGGCCAAAAATGGTGCCAGCCAGATGGTAGACTTATCAGGACTTCAAGTTTTTGCTCTGCTAGTACTGGCAATGATTGTCATGGCTTTCGAAACGGGCTGTTGTTGCCAACACTAGCAGAGTGAAGATGGTGACAGAAATAACAAAATGCCCGTTAAGGGCCTACAGAGTGATTGTGTATTTTGTTGGGCCGGTTTTTTGGTTGTGGGTTTGTTTTTTTTTTTCAGTACACTGGAATTGGAGATGTCATTAAGAAGCTAGGCTCTGTGTAAAGAATAGATTGGTAAGCTTCCTGAAAGAGTTTTTGTCTTTTGTCTTTTACTAACATGCTTGTGGCTATTTTCAGCCTTTCTCATACCCCACAAACTGTCTTGTGCGCATACAGCTTCTCCATGTAGCATAACCTTAAAGTGTTTGGAGATGGTTTTGGCTTGTAAAATCAGACGGTTGGAGAAATCTTCAGAACTAGTCACATTGTGGTTCTGAAATAAGCTGTGAAGGCTCTTGTTAGGAAGACCATATTCTGTAGAATTCTGGGTTATTTATCTAAAGAATAGAGTTGTAACACAAAAACCATCTTGTATCAACTAACTTGCACACTCAGAGCTGTTCATTGATTCCACTTGGCAGATTGGATTGGAGTAAGGAAAGGACTAAATGTCTTTTAATTCTTGATGAGTGTAAGATCAGAGGAGTCTGAAGTTTGCTCCTCTTGTTTCTTTTCTGTCCTAAAATGCCTTTGGGCTCTCATAACAAAGCTGTTGTCCTTCTTAATGCAGTGTATACAAAACATTATTTTCATTGGTAGTTTGTACTTGAGATGTAATTAAAGATGTCATTTAGAGGAAGAATTGGTGTGTTATGATGCTGGTGCTGCTGCAGCTGCTTCGGTTCTGGGACTGCAGCGCTAAATGACTCCTATGTAACTTTCTGCCTTCTGTACAATTGATTCTGGCTAGCATCTGGGAAGAGTCGGGATGGCTGCATTGTTCTTGACCTGACCTTTTCTTTTGGTCATGACAACGTCCCCTTTGACCTTCTGGCAAAGAAGGGAGTCAGATCAACTTCACCTTCTCATACAAAGAGTATCTTCTATCACAGTTCTTGGTAAGTTCATGGAAAAGAAGGGTCTGAGAACCAGGAATTCTAGGGGAAAGAACAAAGGATTTTTTTTATATACCTTTTTTCATTGCAGTTTGACAAACTCATAGACATAGTGAGGAATAAAAGAAAGTATTGATTAAAATCGTGCATTTGCAGGTGGAGAAGCTTCTTCTGATGCCCTGGGAGTAGAAACTTAATTTAAGATTCAACCAGAATAGGCAGCTGAAGATTTTCCTTCAAATCAAGCTGTCTTGTGCAAGGTTGACTAACTGTACCAAAGCAGGACATCTTTCACTTTCTATCTTTCTTGTATGTTTCAACAGCAGCAAACTTACCTTTACTCACATTTTGTGTGAGGAAATAACAGTACCCAACAAAGGTGTATTTCATAAACAAGTTGATGAACTAGTAAGCTTTCTTCTGCAAGAGGAATTGTCAATCAAGTCTTTACATTTAATTTAAAAAATTTGTCTTGTCATGGGTTAGCAAAAGCAAAAAAATGAAATATGGCTATGAGTTTTTGAAGAATTACTTTCAGAAGTAATCTGATGTTTACACAAAATGTATTTATTTTCTTAGAGGAGCTGGAATCAACATAACCTTCCTAACAATGGAAGAAGGCACAGCCTTCTTTTTGACAAGTAACTTGCAACTTTGAGCTAAAGTTCATACTTAAGATTATACAATCTCTGGTAGATCTTGCTTGCCTTGGAATTGCATTGTGATAAACAAATGGTTTCCAGATATAATGAAGTGCAGTTTATCCATCCTAGAGCTACAGAAATGAGATGGTTGATTAGTTAAGCCTGCTTTCTTTGTCTAGAATAAAGTGGAAGCAGTGTTAACCAAAAGAGCTCATGCTTAAATTGGACAAGATACCTGTGTCCTCAACTCTGCAAAACACAAGAATCACTTAACAGACATTCCTCTTCTGTGTTAAAAAATTATAAAGATCTCATGTTCTTCACTGTTAGATCAGCTAATTTCTGTTTCACTTTTACTGCAGAGGAAGTCAAGAAGTAATCAAGTTCTGATACAAAGAGGATGATTGACTGATTGGGCAGTTGATAAAACAAATAATTGTCAGTGATGCCAATCCTGTCTATTCACAAACTCTCGAGTTAATTCTTAAACTTGTGCAGTGGATATATGCCTACCATAAGTTACTTCATTCTTAACAGTGTTAAAAAATAACTGTTTATCCATTTGACTTTGAGATTGTGGAAAGTCAGTCATTCCATTTAAATACTTTTTCTTGTTTGAGTACCAACTCAAATCTTGAGTACCAGTCAAAGACAGAGAAGTTGAAATCAAAGTGATATGCCATGATAGCCTCTTTTCTTCTACTACTTAGTAAATGAAATACCAACAAGTAGGGAGCGTCAGTGCAGTATCAGATTGTGGTGTCTTTTTGTACTTTTGAATATTCCTAACTGCGGGACACAAAACAGATTTCACTTATGGGGTGGTGGTAGGATACAAGAACAAAAAAAATGCTCTTTGTGTAGAAGGAAGTCTTGTCTGTCCATAAAATCCAAATACGAGGTTCAGAAAACAGACAGAAATTAGAAAGATTATAGTTATGATTTTGGCATTGGAATTGTTTGTTTGGCTTATGGTGACTTAAGTCAGGGCTTCCTGATTTCTTCAGGCTTTTTGTGAGACTGTTTTGAATTTCTGTTTCCTGTATCTAAAATAAGGAAGTACTTCCCTGCCCTCCCCCGCTGATTTGTGGGTTTGGTGATGTGGAGGCAAGCTACTGTTTGTACTCTTTGTAAGAGGTAGGGAAACTTCACTGGTAGTACCATGATATATTTGAAAAACAGACATCAAGCTTCAAGCACACATGGCAGATATTGACCAAAAAATCCTCCACAAGAAGACTTTTTAAACTGAAGTTGAAAAGTATGAGTCTGTTAATAACATACCAATGAAGATGCAATGTTAAGGAAAAGGGGAAAGATCACTGAAATGTTCCTTTGATTTAAATAGTTTGAGTTGTAATAAATCTACTAGTTCTCTGAAATAATTCTCCTTGTTAGCTGTACATATTGAGTAGGTAGTGTTTTTCTACCTTAATGGGTTCACATGGAACTGTTTATTTCTGAAGATGTGCTTTGCAAGTTTCCTGGAAAGCCTTTGTGTGAAAAGCTTCATTAATCACTTGAGATCATCATTGAATGAATGGGTTGGCTAGAAAGAAAAGATTTATTTAGTACATAGATGGTACTTCATGTATATACACGCATATATGATCAAAAATACAGAGTCCTGACATGGATTTTCTTTAAAAAGAAAAACCCTGCAAATTCAGTTGAAGTATTCTATGCTTCATTGATAAGAGTTTTTGTTTTCAATACTGTGAAATTACAATTTCCGACTCTAGATTTTGTTAAAGGGAACTATGATGAGAATATTTCTGTATCGTGTGTGATGACACCAAAATGGCACAAGTTCTCTGCATAAGGTTTGCTAATATGTAGTAGAATCAATTTTGGTGAGACAACAAATAGACTATTTTAAAAATATCTCAAAAGATCTCTTGGTGGTCAATTGTTTTTACTTAGGCTGGCAGCCTGTCACAAGTGGGGTCTACCAGGGATGGATACTGGGCCTCATGCTTTTCAGCATCTTCATAAAGAAGATGATGGGATTGAAAGTAGTCTCAGGAAGTTTGCTGCTGACGCTAACCTGGGTGGTGAGGTGGACACGTTAGAAGGGAGAGCCATTTTACAGAGAGACCTGTACAGGCTGGAACAGTGGGTGAGTAAGAAGAGTATGAAGTTGAGCAAAGACAAGTGCAAAGTTTTGCACGTGGGATGCCGTAACCAGGGAGCCCAGTACAAGGCTCCGGTCTGTGTGGCTGAGCAGCGGCCCTGCTTATCTGGGGGTATTGGTGGACAACAAGCTAAACATGAGTCAGCAGAACACTGCTGTAGCAACAGGCAAACTGGATCCTGGGCTGCATCCCCAGGGACATTACTAGCAGAAATGGAGATGTGATCGTTCTACTCAGTGCTGACCAGGCTGCACCTGGAGTGCTGTGTCCAGTTCTGGTTCCCACAGTTCAAGAAAGACACAGGCAGACTGGAGAGAGTCTAAAGGAGGGTTTCAAAGGTCATCAAAGGGCTGGAGAACCTGCCTTTTAAGGGAAGACTGAAGGAGCATCCCAGGAGAAGAGAAGGCTTGAGGGGATCTCATCACAATGGTCCAGTACTTAAAGGGCAGCTACAAAGAGGATAGAGGCTATCTTTTTCACAAGGAGCCACATGGAGAAGACAAGGGGCAATGAGTACAAGCTGCACCGGGAGAGGTTTCCTATCTATATAAGAAAGGAATTTTTTACAGTGAGAACTGTAACAACCTCTCCAGGGACCTAGTAGAGTCTGCATCATTGAAGGTTTTCAAGATGCAACTGGACAGGGTGCCACGTAATGTCATCTAAGGTCCTTTTCCCATGAAAGGTTAGACCAGATGACCTTCTGAGGTCCCTTCCAATCTGGGCATTTCTATGGTTTTGTGATTCTCAAGCTTTTAAGAAAATACCTGTACAGGTGTTTCACTGATCAGTTTTCCTCTTGTCTTTTCCTAGTTCTTGTTTCAAAGCATCAGTGAAGTCCTTCAATCAGTGCAACACTCTGCTTGCAGCAGGCCTAGTTAAGTAATTACATAGGGGCTATGTACAAATTGCTTTCTTAGCTGTAGCTGTCAAGGTCTGATTTTCTGATGGGACACTATACAGGATATCTATATCTATGCTGAGCAGCCCAATGCTCGTGTTATTTGTCTTGTAACATCAGGTCCAGTCAGAATAATAAAAAAAGAAAAAATCTTAAGGAGAAAAATCTTTAATAGTGGTGTGAAGAGATGGAGGAAGTTCAACCGCAATGCATATACAACAAATCTAATTTCTAAACAGACAAAAAGATAAACTGCTGTTAGGTATTTTTAAAAATATTTTTCATCCTAAATGGCAACTGTAAATTGCAGTGGTGTCTGAATTAAAAAAAAAAATAAAATAGGAAGACCAGCTCCTATAGAGTTAACTTTTCCTCTTTGTGACATTGCGTACCTTTCAAATGAAGATGAACTCTGTCTAGAAGGAGGGAAAAAAAAATTCCCTAATCTTAAACCAGCAAGTTCAAATCACCCATTTAAGTTGGGGAAAGGTCTCTGCTAAGCTAAGAGAAACTTGCAAGATGATCAGAAGCTGGTAGGAGTTCTTAGGCACTCATTCACTTATTCATCATGCACTCATGATGGCTTCAGGTGAGAAGTGGCTCAGTTAATATATAACTGACAAATTAAGAATTAGCATAGAATAAAGTTTTCAGTAAATGGGATGTAATTATTTTTCATGAGTGTGGCAGTAATACAGATAATTGGGATTATGAAACCACAGTCAAGTGTAGCCAAGCAAAATTTAAGATTTACTGCATGAAGATACTCAGTTTATTTGGGCATAAAATCATGACTTCAAGTACACGTATTAATATGCTTTCAAAAGGTAACTGAAGTAATTGGTGGAGTCTGGTGTTGTTCTGATGGAGCCTTAAGAATAAAAAACAAAAAAATTCCCAGGCTATGCTCTAATTTCAAGTCTGTTTTTTTCCTCAACTTATTATTATTCTGTAATAAAGCTTAGAATTGCTGGAGATTCTTTTTAGAATTTCACTTCTACAATCAGATAGGTGTTAGGGTAATCTATAGCAACAATCCCCAGGTCAGTGTCCATCAAGAGGGAGGTCACAGTCTTGCTGCAACAGCATCTTGTCTCTGTTTTGTAAATCAGTGTCTAATACAGCTGCTGCCCTCGTGCTACTTGCAGTAGCTGTAGTACTTACGCATATGCCTCTTAAATTTTACCTTCCTTTTATGTTTTGAGGTTTTTGGGGCAGGGGGGTGACTATCATGATTAGTAGCCGGAGATGTATAGGTGAAATAAAAATGCATCAGAAAAATTCAGTGCAAAGAACAAATCCCAGCTAGTGCTTTTGGTCTTTTCTTGGTTGCATTTGTGTAAGGCTATTGGCATCCTCCGTTCGCTTTTGAAGAAAGTAGCTGCTGCAACATGTGCTCTGCCAAATGGGCAAATTCAAGCACTGTTACTGTGGTGTGGCAAGGAAAAGAGGTTAAGTCAGGATATCTTTTAGTCATCCTTTTACCATCAGCTTTCTCTTTGTGTTTCTACTAGTTCAGAATACAGTGTGTTGGTAGTTGACTCTTGACAGAACTGAAGATGTAAGCTACGCTTACCTTTTAAGATACTTTCCCTTTTTGCCTTTCTCTTTTTACCAAAAGGAGCAAATTTATTCTGAGAATAGGATAAGAAACGTAAGCTATAATATTTTACTATTTACTTTGCCATTCTTAAGATCTTGCTGCTGGCCCTGCTGTTCTTACTGATGGCTTGGCACTTTGGTAATTAAAAATCAAAATATGTTTTTGACATGCTCATGATGTGGAACAGTGTTTGGAACCAGACGGAGTCGGGTTGTAGGATTTTCAGACTGTTGGTTTTTAAGAGTAACTTTTATGTAGAAACAGCAAGTGAGGATTTAGAACTATTCGACTCGGCTCTTTTTCTGAATTTTCTTGATGTAGTCTTCTGGACAGCCATAAACGTTCATATTGGTTTTCAGAAGGAAAAAACTTGTCTATGCTTGATTTGACTCGAAGTTAATCTTTTACTGTGTTCTTGTTTCCTTACAGTAATATGTACAAAAAAGAACAGTATTGTAAGTGATATAGTAATTTTTCAACCTGCTTTCTCACTTATAAAAATTTGCTTTTAAATAAATCTGTTAAACTGGATTGTCATTTTATCTTCCAGAGAATAAATGGATTAAGAGGTTTTTCAGTGAGGTAATATTATGTAAGGGTTGAGATTTGTCATGTAGGACAAGAGAAAACATCCTCAAGTTGTGCCAGGGGAGGGTATTAGGAAAAATTTTTACACTGAAAGGGTTATTGAGTATTGGAACAGGCTGCCAGGGAAGGGGTTGAGGCACCATCCCTGAAGGTTTTTAGAAGTTGGGTAGACATAGTGCTTAGAGATGTAGTTCAGTGATGGTTTTTGTCAGAGTTAGGTTGATGGTTGGACTAGATGACCTGAAAGGTCCTTTCCAACCGAGGCAATTCTATGATAGGTAGAGAAAGGGACAAAATTATTAAGAAAGGATTGGTTTAGATGCTTGTCCGTTAAATCCAAGCTGGAAGGAGCAAGAAAGAAATCGCAAGATATTTGAGTGTGATATGTTTTAAAAATTGATCTACAGTGATTCAAAAAGGAGAAGAAATTCAGTTCTTTTTTATTTGCTCTAAGTCATACAATGTGGTATCTTCACTGAAGCAAGTAAGGGGATTTTTGAGTGTGTTTTATATGATACTATTGAATTAAATGCTGCATTGCTTGTTTTCTCTGAATACTTAAGAGTAAAGCTTTGTGTTATGAGCTACTTGTAATTTTTCAAGTGTAAAAGTGTGTGTGTGTCTGTTGTAGTGCTTGGTCCTTCTTATTTCTCCTGCCAAGCAAACAATTTAAAAAATGTGAATCAAAATGAAAGTGGTAGGTCGGGGTTTTTTTAAATTATTTTTAAGGGTTGGCTGTTTGACATGTGCAAATGTATGTATACAGAATGTATACACACACTCTTTCTGCTGTTAGACCTTTCCTATTGCCAAGTGTTTTTTTTTTTTCCTTTTCTAAATCAAATTGCTTCTGTGTAATTCAGAGTCTAGTTAACTGTTAGAACAGAATTTACTTCAATGAGAGTGTGTTTTGTTTGAATACCACGGAAGACATAACTGTTTTCTTAATTTCCTCTTAAGTCTCTGAGGCTGGATAAGTATGTTGAGTTATCAAACGACCATGGTTGGTAACAAGAATCTGTGTCCACGATGACGGTTTACATGCATATATTTATGCAGGTCTTCAGAAATTAGCTCTGTGGTACAGCAGGTCTGGAAAGTAAAGTGCAGGAAGTCTGACAAAAGTTTAACTCTGAATTCTTGAGACGATACTACTGCCTTTAAATATGTTCTGGAGTATCACTTGTTGATATTCTGTAGTATTTAGAAACTGGGAGCTTGCTTTACTAGGTGTTCAACAAACATAGAGTTTATATGGATGGGAAGAAGCAGATACTACCTGACCTGACAGGACATGGTTTTTGAGCCACCGGTTTTATTTTTTTATATATATATATACACACACAGACACTTATATATATACATACAGGCCAGGTATTGCAGTGTCCCTTAGTTCATGTAGATTTCCAAGAAAGTAATGCTTTTTTTTTTTCTTAATTGGATGCTGGAAAAACGTTTTCATAAAACAAATGCTGTGGAAAAAACCCACCGTGTAGAGGTTGGATGCAAGTCAGACGTAGCCTTTCATTATCTTTTGTTTTAGTTTTTGGGAAACATTTTCATCAGTTTTGCTCTCTGCTTAATGAGAAACTAAGTGACAGCTACTCAAAACGATCTGTGGGACAAAGGAACAGAAAATGTAATGTTAGTGTGTTCTTACTTGTTTAATGACAGGTTTTTATAGTGTGACAAAAATATTGCTTGCCCTCATCTTGTGTGGAGATTAAGTTAATCAGCCCGAGCTCAGCCTTGCTCCCTTGTAAGGACAGGCAGGAGAGACTTTGACAAGATTCCATGGTAGTGGCAATGGTCCAGACAGCCCTGGCTCTCTTTCCTCTTGGGCTAAGATTTGTTTTCTCCCCTCTTCTAAATCTAAAGAAAATTGTGCTGTTGGAGGACATATGTATCCATCTACTGCATCCTCTTCAGGCGGGGGGTATTTTTCCCAAGTTCTGAAGTGTTACGCAGGGAGAACAGTATTAGGGAAAAAGGTGACTGACTTGTTCATATCGGTGTATCTGGAAAACTTGGTGGAAGAGTTATTTTTCATCTCTTTCTCAGCATTTCAGTATTTTTCATCCATATGATACCAGGGTTGGTGAAAATACTCAGTGTTCTAAAAGTTGAATACCACTGTCTTACAAAATTCTGCTGTCTCGTGCTTGAGCAACTGTAATGGAAATGTTGGGACATACTTTGTTTTTTGGTATATGAAGTCAATGGTTTTAGTTTTCCTCAAGCTTGAGTCTCAGGGCTTGAAAGGAACATAGAAAAACTTATTTGCATGTCCCTAAATGAACTTGCAACCTACTGAATCAGAACATCTCTGAGCCTTTTAGAAATTAAAAGTGTTGGATCCTACTAGTGAATTCATAATACTTCCTTTCTTTCTCTAGTTATGGAATACTGTACTTGAAAATCCCAGGTAAACTGACTTGTATTGTTGCAGTGTTGCATATGATAAAATCCTTGTTGATTATCATGTGAGAAATTTGCCATTGGAAAAAGCCACCCTAAGTTTCCATGGACAATTTTGGTTCTGTTCTCTCATTTCCGTACTTGAATGTGGAACCATGTTTTCTTGTAGGTTTTTGATTTTATAGTTGTACCTCTCTTTTTTTACATGCAGTCCAAAGCACTCAAGAGTTTAGTCATGACTGTAGTATCATGTCAGAAAGGGTAAAAAGAGTGCTTAGAAGAGATTGTTTTTAAATCCTGTTGAAGTATTTCTTGACCTGAAATTGGTCACTAATAGTGGCTTGAAAATACACTTAAGCATCCACTGTAAGTTAAAAATTGTGTTACTAGTGGCATTGTCTGTACATGGTATCATTTTTTTTTCAAGTAGACTTTGAAAAAGAGAGCATGTCTCTATCACACCTGTTTTTTGATTGATTAAAGGTAGTTTGGTAAAAAAACATGTCGTTTTAGGTCAATTTATGAATGTAATGCATTGGATTCTGGAATCTGGAAACAATTTGTTAGCAGAAGTGCTTTGTTCTATATGACCAGTGCAAATCCCTGAGAAACTTGCTGTTTTGTTCCTTTTAGTAACAAAATCTTGTCAATTCTGAAGTATCTTAGTACCTGACAGTTCAAGTCATTTGTCTATATCTAAAATAATTCTCATAGAATTTCTGTAAACTTTAAAAAAATATTACTTTAATTCTTGTGGCTATATTAATAATGGAAAAAAGACTAAATATAGAAAAAAGTTGATTTTATGTATACATAAATCTTCTGGTTTATTCTCTTAATACATGGGCTTTGCAAGGGTTTGCGTTATGAAACTGCAAAATGATGCACAAATTCTTAAGCACTGTTAAGTTCTTGTTTAGTTGCATATTTCAAATATCTGTTTGACATGTGATTGCCTGTGATGGAATGTTTATTGCAGAAATGTAGCTAGAGCTCTGACAGGAGATTGCACAATCAGAGAAGCTTCTCAGAGTCGATGCTCTGCTTGAGTTGTGCCCAACTTCTCATATTTTGGTTTTTTTTTTTCCAGACTGTAGGTTGCATGTAGCACTAAAGAAAGGTATATCGCGTTGCAAATTACTAACTCAGTTTCTACAAAGTGTTTTTAGTATAATTTCATAACCTTCATTTTTGGGCTTCTGTCATGGCTATTCACCTCTAGTTGAAAAAGTGTTCTGACTTATTTTCTAGAGTTTTAGGGAAGAATTTCCCTTTTGGTGGGGGAATAAGGGAGATTTTGTGCAGTGTTTCCAGACTGCTGGAAAAATTATGATGTTCTCACTCTTTCTTGGAAAGTTATTAAATTAATTGTCTGCCTTCTGTTTAAAAAATTAAGTACTTTTTGTCTTTCAGTTTGTCTAGCCTCTCTCTCCAGTCAATGTTCTTTTTTTCGTGGGCTAGATGGTATTACTAGTAATAGAGTTTGGTTTTTTCTTTGATACAGCTTTTTGGAGAGTCTTTTCTAAAGCATAGTTATTGAATTAATTTAATCTCCAGAGACTGAGTTGTCAAGCTAAAGATAGGACTTACCTTTTTATTGTTTTATAGCTTATTATTTATATCTGTAGCTAACACAGAGTTTTGTCTGCAGCAAACATAGTCCAGGTCAGGTGACAACGGGTACTATATGGCTGATGAAGTATTCTTGCTTTATAGAAAATATAATTACCTTTCCACTGACTTATTATATTGCAAAGTTTGCTGGTAATGGTTTTGACTTGCTTTTTTTTTTTTATAGCAGAGATAATACTTTTCAGACAAAGATATAGTGAGGCAGCCAGAGGCAGTGGTTTAAGCTATTGATGGGAAAATTTACTCTATATCTCTTAACACATTATGGTAAAAGTGAAGTTGCTTTACGTAATTAACAGCTTTTACAAGAGCTAATGGACTTCTATTTATGTTGTTTGCAATGATGTGTTATGTTTCTTCTTATGTCCATGTTCATATCTTGCTAATTCCCATCTTGTCCAACTGACTAACACTTGCTTCCTGAAGTCTGGCTTCATGGATACCTGCCTGGAAAAAAATCTGAGAGGCAGACAGCAATTTCCCAAGCAACAGATGTGGAGCGGGTTCTATTTCCTTTGCTCAATACCACTATTTCTTAATGGAATTTTGCAGTTGTTTTCCTTTCATTGAAGTCTTTGCCTGATTCCTTGCAGGCTGCTGCCCAATGAAGTCTAAGGCTTTTGAGCTGGGACTGAAAACAGTTTATCTTTTTTCTTTCATATCTCTGATCTGTCTTCTGTACCATTTTATTGAAGGGAAGTTATATACCAGCATTTGCATCCATAGTGCTAATTTTTATCCATCTTTTGCTTTCTAGTAAGTGTTCCTTAGAGTGTAGACTCCTGTTGATCTAAATTGGTAGTTATAAGTGTGTGTGTTTAAAATGAAGATATCAGGATTTCTAAACCAGAAGCAGTAGGTTAGTTTGTGCTGCCTGTGGAAGAATGTGCCTTCCCAGGATAAAAGAGAAAGCTGTGGGGACCTCAAAGGACTTTTGTTCGTGTAACTTACAAGTGAGATTTGTCTTTTTTTTTTTTTTAATTTTCTTAAGTAGTTACTTTACATTTTAGGTGGGGGAGCAGGTCTTGGCTTATATTTTTGGTGAATATGATAACTTTGAGAATTTGAAAAGATGTGAGGTCATTTTTTCCCCCCCACGAGGTATTTCTGTAGGTTAGTGTTACCCTGCTGTATGTCAGGGTGGCTGCTCATCTCCAGTTGCAGTTATTACAGTAGCTGGGAACTCTAGACCTATGGGACACTTTATTGCCAGGTGATAAACATCAGTCGGTTCTCTAACGACCAGTATTCCCTCTTCTTTTAACACTATTTAAATATATAAGCTTTAAGCGCACTTGCGTTCAACACATTTTAATGCAGTTTTATTGAAAGGGCCAATTTTAAGAAGCTGTGCTTATGCTTTATTTAATCCTAGTGTGAGACAAATATGGCTTGATAAATCACTTAAACCTAAAGTATGCCATCTATTTTCTTATTTTCTACACATCAAAATATCAAGAATCTATGTAGCCCTCCAGGTCTGTTTTAGTCTTTTTTTATGTAAGGAATTCTTTTGATGGCACCATTGTGCTGCATTTGGTAATAGAAGATTTGTAGTTTGTAAAACTTGCCAACAAAGCATATCAACCCATGCAAGGGAACCTTTTTTAAGGAAAATAAGCTGCAAATATCCAGCTATCTCACTTGCTGCAAAATTAAATAATATAATTTGACTTAATATCAGTCAGCTTTTGCTGCCATTACATATCTTTCTGAACTATTTTCAAACAATATCTGTTGCACCTGTTGCTGCATAAATTTTACTGAAATATAGTCTTAGTGATATTTTGGTCTATATTCTTCATCTTCCTTGAAGACATTGCTCTCTCATCTGATAGTTGTTCTTAAAGATGTAATATTAAATGGAATTAATTCTGATGCTAAATTGAAATAATAGAACACCAATGCAATACATTTAAGTTTTGCTGTAAAGACTATTAACCACAATAAAATATCCTAGTGTATTGAAGTTAGTGTTGTAATATAGTGTTTGAGTTTGGAGGGGAAAAAAACCCCCACTGGGGTTGTCTGGAATGCATCTTCAGACCCTGTGAACTTTCCATACTTTAGGCATAAAGTGATGCTTTGAATACGTGTCATTCAGAACAGATCTATGGGCTCAAGGCTTGCGAACCTAGTCAGTAAACAGAGAGAGCTGCTGGTGTGAAGGAACTAGGACTTACCCTCAATTTTAGTGGAAGCTTGAGGCTTTTAGGTTCTCTGAATTATATGTATACTGGATAGTGACAGTACTCTTGCATGCTTACTGTGTATAAGTTGATTTCACAGACTTGCACTGCATTTTATTTTAGGAGATGTTTCAGGTGGAACTGAACTCCACATTACTGCAGTGGAAAACCAGCAATGCCTAGGAAAACTACTTGCCTGTGAAAGGGCATTACTGCTTGTACGTAAACCTGACTGTAGACTTGCACCTGAGGCTTCCTGTGGTGCTAATGTGGATGTTACCAATATTGAGAGGTCTGTGGGCTCTGGTGTTAGTGTGTATTTTGATACATATATGTGTGTGTATCAATATATACTGAAACATATGTGAGTTTATAATTTACTGAGTCGTGTAGGAAGCGTATACTGTAGTAATTTGTCAGTAAACATGTTGAACAGTTGATGTTTGAAGAGAATGCAAGTGCATGTATTTATGTATGTAACTGCACAGAACATGTTATGGGTGAAGTTCGCAAATTACACATGGAGTAACTCTTTAAAAAGGCTGAAAAGAAAACAGTAAGCTGTATTGCTTTCAATAATCCTGCCTTGAGATTTCAAGACCTAATTATTGAGATTTTACATCTTTACCGAGTTAAATTCTTAGCTCTTTACTGAGTTAAAAAAAAAAATTTCTTTGTGAAAGGCGACGTATTTAACCTAAATTTGCAAAAGCTTTTTGTGAGTATTGCAAGATACTAAGAAGTAACGAGCTCTGTAGAGTTGTGTCATGCTGGCAACGAGCGTGAGCAATGAATCAAGTGCCCTGTACTCAGGCTTATATGTCAGTTTGTATACTTTGTCTAGTCTACCAATGTAATGAAAATTCTTAAGTGAAGTGTCTTAACTCTGTGTGCATTGACTTGTCTGCTTTAAAGATGAAGTACTAAATTGCAGTTTTCTGTTCTCTGGACAGCAAAATAAATGAATGTGATTAACTTAAAACTAGGTGGAGGGATCTTTTGTGTACTTGATTAGAGATAGGTAAATGTAACAGTGTTGGCTTTGGCATGAAAGTTGGCTTTCAAACAGTGTTCTTACCTGAAACTAGTGAGCTGTATAGATCTATTTAGTACTTCATAGCATGTGTTGGGTTGGAAGGGACCTTTAAAGATCATCTAGTCCACCACCCCTGCAGTAAGCAGGGACATCTTCAACTACATCAGGTTGCTCAGAGCCTCATCAAGCCTGGCCTTGAATATCTCCAGGGATGGACCCTCCACCACCTCTCTGGGCAACCTCTTCCAGTGTCTCACCACCCTCATTCCTAATGTCTAATCTAAACCTCCCCTTTAAAACCATTGCCCCTCGTCCTATCGTTACATGCCCCTGCAAACCGCCCCTCCCCAGCTTTCCTGTAGGTGCCCCCTTTCAGTTACTGGAAGGCAGCTCTAAGGTCTCCCTGGAGCCTTCTCTTCTCCAGGCTGAACAACCCCAACTCTCAGCCTGTCCTCACAGGAGAGGTGCTCCAGCTCTTGGATCATCTTCGTGGCCCTCCTCTGGACCCGCTCCAACAAGTCCATGTCCTTCTTGTGCTGCGGGCTTCAGAGCTGGACAGTACTCCAGGTGGGGTCTCACGAGAGCAGAGTAGAGGGGAAGAATCATCTCTCTTGATCTGCTGGCCACATGTACTTGTTTCGCAGGTAAACTTACCCTTGCTCATTTAATAAATAAATGGGAAAAAAAAAGTATTAATGTTGGGCATCAGAGGAAAGTCCCGTGTGTGTGCTTTTCTTTACCAATGAATTTGCAGTAGGGAATTTCCTAAAATAGTTGGTATCAAAAGAGGGGTCAGAGTTTTTCTCTTGATTCAGTCAGTAGCATCAGAAGAAGGAGTATATATACTAGACAAAGTATACAAACTGACATATATTCCTTGTCACAAAGGAGTAATGGCTGCTGTGGACTTACTTGGCCAAAAAATGTGAATCATGCAAAGCTAAGCCTTGTAATGAGGTTTTCTTGTTTATCACTTGCCCCACTGATAGGGATTTCAAGGGTATTTTTGGTAGGATAATTGCAGGAATTATCTTTGTGCAAACCAAACAGCTGGCTCCATCTTCTTCTTTCCCTCCCACTTCAAACATGGGTAGGGTTCTCCTCTTGAGCCTTCTCTTCTCCAGACTGAAGAGTCCCAGCTCCCTCAGGCTGCTAGTATGAGAGATGCTCCGGTTCCTTAATCGTCTTTATGGGACTTTGCTGGACTTGCTTCACTATGTCCATATCTGTTCTGTAGTGGGCAGCTCAGAACTGGGCACATTGCTGCAGGTGTGGCCTCACCAGTGCTGAGTAGAGAAGGATCCACCTCCCTCTTCCCCAAGATGGTGTGGGCTGCCTTTGCTGTGAGGGCAGGTTGCTGGCTCTTGGTCACTTTGTTGTGTACCATGACCAAAGGTCCTTCTTGGCAGAGCTGCTTTCCAGCTGGTCATCCCCCAGCATGTACTGGTGCCTGGGGCAGTTCCTCCCCAGGTGCAGGACTTGGCATTTCCTTTTGTTAAACTGCAGGAGATTCTTCTCTGCCAGTTTCTCCAGGTCCTTCTGAGAATTCAAAGATCTGATAATTCAAACAATTCAAAGAAACTTATAAATTATTTTTTTAATGATGGATTTTAGGTATTATTTTTCATGCGTGTTTGAGAATAGGATATAAAAAATATCTTCTCACTTATGTACTTAAGTAGGCTCTGTGTTTCAATAGTTGACCAAGATCACTTATGTATGACAAGGCATTATGACGAATTATGATGGGCGCATGAAAATCAAGACCAGTCAGGTTTTTTCATTTAAAGTATGGAGAGAAGCATTAGTACTATAGGAATAATGAGGAAAATGGCTACAATACAAGGAACTAAAATATGGATAGTTAGAGTTGTAGATCTTAAGACTTACTTTGGTCTCTCCAAAAAAGGAAAAGTAGCAAAGGCTTTAAACTTGGGTAGCTGCCAGTTGGTCCAAGGAATGCAAATTTTTATGTTGATAATACCCATTAAGTTTTTTTTAGTTCTTTCAATGCTAGAAAAATAGTAAAATAAACAAACGTCTCAATAACAAAGTTTCATCTGAATTTAATACATTTTTCTTTATCATATGCTTCCACTAGATGATACTATGTCATAACGAAATGTGTGTAACGTAAAAAATTCAAAATATAAAGATGCTATAACTGTATCCTGATATTGCAGGTCATAATATTGTATTGTTTACTTTGTATCCCTTATGAATCCTGAGATAATATTTTGCTGAATTGAAGTTGCTTGATGGAGTATATTTTGAAATAGCCTAACAGTAAATTTTGCTATAAAATTGCATTAATATTAATTCAAACATCTGAATAAAGCCAGCATTACATAATTGCAGTGATTTTTGAGATTAAGGAATGTAGTTACAGAGTAAAATGGTCCAGTATAGTCATCGTAGGACTATCAGATTGATGCATTAAAACTTTGGAAGTGGGTATAGACCAAAATGTGGGCAAAAATCCAATTAATATGGGCTTAAGCCAAACTGAAGAAAACCAGTACGTATTAGAGAAATCCTAATGAAAAGAAGTTTGCATAACAGCCTGAGAAATTCAGTGCTAATAGATTGCATATTTAATGTGTGTGTTAATGATAACTTTTATGTTACTGCATTCTGTATTTTTAGAAAAAATGAAAGGAAAGTAAAAGGAAAAGGCTGTTGCAGAAATCCTTCTGCACACTTCTTCATAAACAAACTTAGAGGAGTTTCCATACTGGAATCCTTCTTTACAGTGTTTATGCTGGAGGATCTCTCTCAAGCTAAAGTGGTACTAGAAATGTTTTTTAGACAAAATGACACAGCAAGATTGCTGGGATGATGAAACTGCTTGATATTTATCTGTCTTTTTTTGTACCTGATTTTGTCTTACTAAGGCACGTAAGTGTGTGTATAACCTTAGTGTTTATCTATGTTAGTGCTTAAAACTGTTTTGACAATAGTAGTAAGGAAGATGGTAAATATATAGCTTTTTTATTATTTTTTTTCCTATTGAAAAAAAAATCTGGATAAGGCAGGAACCCCCAGGCCCAACAGCAGAACAAGTGAGCCCACAGGTGTTATGATGAGGAAGAGGTAATGCAAGTATTGTGGAAGGAAGTTATGCTTTGCAAACCTTGTGGAGTTCCTTGAGGTAATTGCTGAGTGTGAGGATAACAAAAAGCTTTTGATAACGCTCTTCATTTAAGCTTTTTATCAGAAATAAACTGCTTTGGGCTAGGCTAGTTTTGAGGGTTGATGAATTAATGGAGAGCTGGTGATCAGTTTATTCAAAACAGAGATATCAGTAATAGAGTCGAACAAGCCTGTGCTGTTTCACAGTCATAAGGGATCTAAAATGATGAATAATGATTCATTAATGATGATAGAGTAGTAAAAATTGAAGCTGTAGTAAATCACAGAAGAAATTAATATTCTTTGGTGCCTGGGTGATGAAAAGTTGTAGGTGAAATTCAGCATTGATGAACGTTGAGTTACTGCATGGGAGAAAAGCCTCTCAGTTTTACATACTTGTGTTGTTGACTGTTGAAGTAGCTTTGATTTATAGGACCTAGTTTTGTGAAAGAATCAATTTAGTACACAGTGACTATAAGAGCTAAACAAATTCTTCAGTTAATTACTTAAAATTTAATGAAGAGCAGAACAGGAAACATTGTACTGCATTATGTATTTATGGTGTGCTCACAATTTAAATACTATTTACAGTTTCCCCCTGATTAAAAAAGTATTCAGTAGAAGTAAAAAAGCTCTGGTGGTGGTGGTAGGAATTGGAATAGCTGTCATACAGGATTATTGGAAGAGAGATGACCAAGGGAGAAATGATGGAAGTATGTAAAACTGTGTCTTAGGGCAGGTGCATAAAGAATTACTGTTTCTTTTGTGACTGAAGAATGGTAAGCTCAAAATTAGGTACACTTTCACACAGCCTGTTAGGCAGTGGAATTCATATCTATATGATGCTGTAAATGCAAGAGATTAAAACAGGTACAGAAAATATTTAGACAAAATCACTGAAGAAAATTCTGGCTAGAGCTGTTAACTATGACACTGGCATGTCTGGCTCACAAATACAGCAGAGAAGTACTGCTATATGCGTGACTTGTTTGTATCTTTTTTCCCAGACCCCCTTATCGTCATTTCTGGAGGCATTATATGAATCCAGACTGACCTTTGATTTCACTCCATGTATCTGTTTTTTTGTAACTTCTAAGTGTGGTGTAGTAATAAGTGAAACCAAACCAAGAGAATACATGGAAATGTTGGTTTTGCATGCAAGAACTCTCTGCACATTGTAATGTCTTCCTCTTTATAATTTCAGGATAAAATTCGGTATTTTAAATAGGTTGATTAAATTGTTGATACAACTGTTGTTTTTAGACAAATGTGATATAGAAAAGACTATATCAGATCATGAAACTGTTTGAGTGAAGGACATTGGAAAGGAAGTTTTTTTCCCCTGTTCTTTTTTAATCACCCCTGAAACATTGTTTCCATGTAAGATGTAAATGGCAGTCATATGTTTGCTTTTATAAATTTATTTTAGTAATCCAATTTTACTATTAACATAAAAGGAAAATGTCTGTGTAGACCCCAAAGCTAAACAGGAAAATTGCTCTGTAATGACAGAATAAGGTAGAATTTACTGTTAGCTGAAAATACCTCTAAGCTACAATATGTTTTTCTTAGAAGTACAGAATGTGCTGTATTTAAAGAAGATACATACTAAAATATATTGAGCCCATCCAAGTGGGGAAAAAAGCCATCATAAGAATGAGGCCTTCTTATTTTAATAAAGCATATTAAACTATTGGATGTATGGTTTCCTATTATAACGACATGTTAGTATCCTTTTTTCTTTAAGAGGAGGAGATATGGCTACTATAGGTCTTGAAAGAAAGATGGTCCTTCCTTTCTGTGTTAGGAATAAAGTCAGATGGCATATTTAAAGATTGAGCAAGATGGAAACAAAAAAGCTGAGAGATGTTGATGATGCTTCTATGATAAGGTGACCCACTTAGTGGATGAGGGAAAAGCTGTGGATGTTATCTACCTGGATTTTTGCAAAGCTTCTGACATCGTTTCCCACAGCATTCTCCTGGAGAAACTGGCTGTTGATGGTTCTGGACAAGTGTACTCTTCGCTGGGTAAAGAACTGGCTGGATGGCCGTGCCCAGAGAGTGGTGGGGAATGGAGTTAAATCCAGTTGTGTCTGGTCACAAGTGGTGTCCCCCAGGGTTCGGTGCTGGGGCTGGTTCTCTTTAATATCTTTATCAACGATCTGGACGAGGGGATCGAATGCACCCTCAGTAAGTTTGCAGATGACACTAAACTGGGCGGAAGTGTTGATCTGCTGGAGGGTAGGCTGGCTCTGCAGAGGGATCTGGACAGGCTGGATC
>VXBO01009338.1:74785-110456 GCA_013400135.1 Rhinoptilus africanus
ATTTTGATTGCAGTTCCTATAGACTGAGGAGGGAAAATAGGTTCAAATTTGAAGTGAGGGATTAAAGATTAATTTTTTTAGTCTAGATCAAGTGTGTTCTCTAATACGTGTCCTGGAAAGTAAGCTTTTAAAAAAAGCTTATACTTTAGCTTTTCTTCAGGCATAGTTACTCGGTGGATGTAGCGGTCAAAGACTGATGGATCAGCTTTCGATCCTGTATTGCATAATTTTATTAAACCTGAAAACAGTCAAAGTAGGTCTAATGGTATCTGAACTGATTAGATCAAACAGATCTCTGGTCTAATATCTTGTTCCCAACAGGTCAGTAACAGATGGCATAGACATGTAGGTACGAATTGGACACTAGCAGTGCTGCCCTGGCATGCTTTGCTAATGTCTGTCAGTTTGTACTTTATGGCCTTACTCTCTATTTTTGCAGTTGTCACTTAAACATTACCTGCTTGAGAAAGAAAACTCCCGAATGCTAGTTGATTCTTTGTCATATAATTCCCTAGAATACTTGATCATTTTTCATTAGATACCGTATCTGTGGTTTTCAACCAAAATACTTGGTTTAGTTTTTCTCTGGGAAGATGCGGTCCACTGAAGAATCAGGTATACCTGTTGTAAAATTTAGACAGATTTTAAGTCAGGAATTTTGCGGCACTTAAGAAAAGCTTAAAACTATCTTATTCATTGTTGTTGTATTTTTCTGTTGGTTTTTTGGTGTTTTTTTTTTTTTTATTTTGTTCATAGGGATGTATTCCATGGTAGTAATGCTAGATAGACTTGTGGCTGTTTGTTCCTAGGTTCAAGATAGAATGTATAAAGCCAGTATCTTGTTCATGAAAATTCCCTCTGAATTCAATGAATAAAATGGGGGGTTGACTCTTGGAATTAAATTACCATCATTATTTGCCAGTTGCCACTTAATGCTCAAGCAAGTACTGTGTGGTACGTTGTGACTTTTTAACATCATTGAACTTCATTAGAACTGCTATTTGTTCTTTTCATATTTGGAAACAATAATGTTTTCATGTAAATGTGAAGCTAATTAAGGTAATTAATAATTCATAGAAGTATATTTGTTTTAAGATGGATGGAAATTAAGCTTTGAAGAGTCCAATGGTAGTGGAGAAATGACAGCTGTTTCAGATAACTGCTAACGGAATCATTAAATAAATGTGAATGGTTTCATTTGTATGGATAGCTGATAGGGTCAACTGTTTTTATCTAGTTTCTTCAATTAACAGCATGTGTAATTATTTTTCCAAAAACTTAATTTTGCCTTTTTTTTTTCTTTTCAGGATGGATTAGATGCTTTGGTATATGACTTGGATTTTCCTGCCTTAAGAAAAAACAAAAACATTGATAACTTCTTAAACAGGTGTAAGTATTTAATGTTTCAGTTACTAAATACCAAAAGACTATAAATACCAGCAAAAATGAATAATAAAAATGGTTCTAGATTTTTGAAAGGCAGCTAGGGATTTGAGGTGCATTAAGTTTTTGTATGCAAGTTGTTTTAAGAGCCTGATTATTTATTTATTTATGTCCCAATGAGAACTGATAGCTACCTATACAAATCTAATCCCCAGCAATTGCATGTCCAGGTTTGTTGCTACTGTAAATGGCATTGTTTTCAGTGAGAGAAAGGCCTGTTATCTTTGTTCTTGGCAAACTTCTAGATTCCCATAACTTGCTTTGTAATTTCTTGTACCACTATATTATAAGCAATTGTAAATTGTATCATAAGTAAAATGACATAACATCTATACAGTGTCAAGAAATCATATTAAAAATTTGTTCACTGACAGACTGGAGCTTGGTTTTGTAGACTTTTTTTAGTATAAAAGGTCTCTTTTCATTATCCCATGACATTCTTACACTGCATAGCTGCTATACTTAGTTGTGCAAGCAGCTGATGTGTCTGCAGAATTCTTCTGTATTTATATTTTTCCACAAGATTTCCTGCACATTCTACTCTGTAACAACATTTTAAATGAATAACGTTGATTTTTTCTTTTTTATAGAAGTCATAGTTCCATAATTTTCATAACTAAAAAAAATAAAAAACCCCAAACAAAATCAACCCAAAAAGTCATTTGAGAGAGAAGTCTTTTCTAAAGGCTGACAAACGGACAAATTCTGGAAATCATGGAAAACACATTTGCTGATTTGAGACTTGCTTCTGCCTGTGGACTGAACAGGCAAACCTTCAAATTAAACTAATGTTATTAGATTTTTTTGCAGGCTCAAGCATATCAAGCGTTGTAATAAATGGCTTTTATGGCAAATATAAAGTAATCTGACTAAAATTATTTTTGTCTTTTCTCCATGGAAATGTATGTTTTCATTTGTTTCCAAAGTGTTTTTGAATAGTTTACTTGGTGCAACTGTAAGCAGTGATAGTAAATTTGTGGCTTTTACTCTATATTATTCACCATATGTGGGAATATATGAGTCCACTAGATGTAGTTGATGCACATAAGCTTGCACGTAAGCTGGTTGCTGAAAGGCCTAAGTTCAAATGTTCTGTTTAACTTTTCACAGTTCAAACGATATTTGATACCGTACACTGTGTTACATGCACATTTTGTATACTGTTATTTACAGAGAAGGTGTGGTGAAATGCTTAGAGAAAGGAGAAGTTGTGTTAGGCAAAGGAAATACTCATTGCAACAGATAATTCGAATGTAATTTTTATGAATAGTGAAATCATTAGTGATACTCAAACAGCTTCACTTTTGTAATTGGGGCTGAGAGAAGGAAAAGAGAGCAAGCTTGCATTTACACTCTGATAATGAATACCTTGTAGGTATAAATTATCTACTGAGTAAGATGTGACCTGAAGTAGTACAAAGGTGGAGAACAGACCATATTATTTAACTTCAGACTGCCTTTAGAGCACTAATCTTTCTGTGTTTGCTGAAATATGAAAGCAAGCTGTGGATGTGCGAGTAGTGGCCTTAGAAGGAACTGTGAAGTCTAGTTTGTCTCGAATTTCTATTTGAAAAAATAATAAATAGATATATAGGAACATTTTAATGTTTATTTTAGTTCTAATAGAAAACTGTTTAAAATATCTTTTTGCAGTATTAGCTGTCCAAACAGCTTTAAAATACATTTCTAGATTGCAAATAAAATGGGAGTTTGCTTCCTTTATTTCGTAGACTGATTGCCTTATGAGGCAGTCCTTATCCCCTCTTTTTTTTTCTCGTTTACATTGTGTATTTATTGAGCTTCCAAAATCTGCTTCTACTGCCTAAGGTTGTGAGGGCTATTTTTGCAAGTGTGTAAAACCTTATTAATTTTCTACCATATAGAATTAAAAGAATAAAGAGGTCAATACTCAAGATGGTTGAGAGCCTTACTTTGTGGCAGGGACTCAGTTTATTTCAAGACAGCATCTAAGCTTATTATCAAACTTCAGGGCAAGTTGGAGAATGAGGGTTTTTTGCCGTGGGAGATAACCCAGCCTTTTCACGCAGCGTAAGCTGGCTGGGTCCTCCACTCTTAGTGAGAGATAAAGAACTGCCTGTTTGAGTATGTTGCAGCCTGATAAACCTTGTTTGAGAGGTCTTAGCGTACAGCCCTCAAATTTCCAACGCTGTTGTTACTGTAACATATTGTCTGAAGGTGATTGAGCAACATTAGTGTGTCTCTCAAGCAGTAAATTGCAGTTTGCAGCTGCTCACAAGCCTGGTTTACGTTATTTAAAAATCTTGAGTTTGCTCTTCAGATGTATTTTCCTTGATTCTGTTTTGGCCATAGGCAAGGCTTGTGATTGAAAAGCATCGAAAGCATTCACAGTGTGCCTAGCTTTCTTTTGCACCAATGTCAAGATTTTTCATTCAGAAGCGGTGGAGCCCCTGTTGTGAGATTACTAGGCAGTAAATTAACAATATCTGGAAAACTGTTGTCATGAGAATTGCTGCATTTTAGTTGCAGCAATCTTGCTCATCCTCCACTGTAGTCAGTTTGCAGCAGGGCAAATAAGACAATGCATTAGTTTTTAAAATTACTGAATATTTTGATCCTTGTGTGAAATAATTTGTCAGAATTTGCAATTGTAACATGATTTATTGAAATCAGCTAGTGGTATGCTGCATTGTAAAGGGATGGCTTTACATTAAACAGCAATGCCACAGAGTGTTTATTCAAACAAACCCATGTTTGTTCCTGTTGCAGTAATAAAATCTTACTGAATTTCAATTGTATGTATGCTGCTTTTGTTGTTGATAATGGCAAGTGTAGGTAGGAATCTAATGGTAACTTTCTGTTGTCTGTCTAATCGTTTTTTTAAAATACAAACTTTAAAAAATGACATTTTTTTTCTCCTTTCTCTTCCTCTGTCCTTACTTCTTTCTAAACTTGGCTTTTAGGCCTAGAATATTATTTTTGAGAATAAAATATTGTTGCATAATTTATTTTATTAAAAGTTAATCTGTTTTAGTAGATGTTCTTTGCTTTTAGAAAAACTGAAGCATGAAGCTTTTCCATGTAATCTCATGCCAGTGTTGACCCACATGGATTAAAATAGACTGTTTTAATCTTTGACCAAATTTGGAATTAGAATATCTGCCCACTGGGAGTTTGTAAATTATTGTAGTTTATAGAATGACAGGTTTATATAAATAATTGCAATGATTCCCACTGCATGTTTCAAATTAAAATATACTTTTTTGAGTATTAGAAATACTAGAAGTGCAGAGAAGTGGAAGCTTAATTTTTTTTAAAATGGTTTCTTCAAGCATCTTGCATATGTACTTTATGATACTTTCTGAGATGTGTTGCATATTTATCCAGAAGCAATCTTTTTATACTGATCAGCTTACAAGTGAGTTCATGATGGCTATGAAATACTTGCACAGCTTTTTGTTGCAGGTAACTATTTTAAAAGAAATTCCCAAATTAAGATCTCCGGTAATTGGATTGCACAGTAGAGTCATTGCATTATGTTTATGGCAGGTTTTGGTTACTATGGTACTGAGAATGAGGTCATGCATTCTGCAGAGAGTTTTCCAATAGGAAGGTAGGTTCAAAAGGAAGTCCCCCCTCTAAGAAGCACATCTTCTATTAACTATGAAAAATTGAAATGAGGTGCATGGGTTTAATTAAATCGATTATATATGAAATGTGAATTTTCTTTTATGTAGATAAAGACACAGTAAATAAAATGAGAGATCTGCGCATGAAAGCTGAAGATTATGAAGTGGTGAAGGTGATCGGTAGAGGGGCATTTGGGGAGGTTCAGTTGGTAAGTTACATTTCTTATTTTACGTCTAAATGTATTCTGTAGTATTTGCTTATGTGTGTATTTCTGAATACAGCGTTCAGAAGATGCGCTCTTATAATATTAAAACCTTTAGCTCGGTGAAATTTTAATTCTTTTTATCCCATAGAAATGTTTTTGAGAATCTTGTATTTCAGTGCTCTCAGTGTGCACAAGTACTTGTTTTGCATTGTAGTCATGCTTCTCTATTGAAATAAAATGGAACGTGTATTCCTTATAATCGAGAAACTTAGCTGTTGCCACTGTATATGTGGTCACCTAAACAAATCTTCAGGACTTGAAGAATTTCTGCCAGTTCAGGGACTACACCAGATTTCAGTTCTCACAGATGAGACATGTTGTGTGTTGTTTGTGATTGATTAGCCCACCAGGCTTGTTCATCCCACTTTATTGAATTGAAAACTGGTTGGAGAAACTGTAAGATGCTTGTAGTTTTAACTTAATATTTAACTGGTGCCAGTATTTGTCCTTTTAAAGACACATGCCTACAAATTACAAAGCGGCTGTGGACTTCTATGTTGATTAGTTCTAGCAAGTATTTTAAAAGCAATGCATATATTGTCAGATAACGGAATGTAATTATTCTGTAGACCTACAGTATATAATTCTTTATAAAAACGTGAAGAATCTGATAGAACTTGGTAAATAGTGAAGCAAGGAAAGTAATATATCCAGTGGTGTTCTTAACATGTTAATGCGGCAAACTACTGTGTTTGGTGTGTCACATTTTTCTTCATAGGTAAGGCATAAATCCTCAAGGAGAGTATATGCTATGAAGCTACTGAGCAAATTTGAGATGATAAAAAGATCAGATTCTGCATTCTTCTGGGAAGAAAGGGATATTATGGCTTTTGCTAACAGTCCTTGGGTTGTTCAGGTATAGTGATATTCTTTTTAAAATATTGTCATCGTAGAACAGTTCTGTTACAACACTGCATGACTTGGAATTACGTTTTTTTCATTTTTTGTTTTCCAAAGTCCTTTTTGCTTCTATTGTTCTGTTAAGGAAATATATTATTAACATTAGGATAGCAGATGCTGCACTTGCTTCAAAAGGGTATTTTGTCACAACATTTACAAGATAAGCTCTGCTGTTTATTTTTGAAACTCTTTGCCAAATATATATTGGTGAGCCTGCTCTGTAGTAATTCTTTGAGGCATCCAGCATACCAGAAAGATATACTTAAGACACACAACCTCTGTATATTCTAATTTCTGTGTGCATGTTTGACTGCAAATCATGTCTGCTCTGGTTATTTTTTTCCTCATTTCAGTGTTATCACTGACAATTTTCTGGGAGCCATTGCTGCCTTTGAAGTTTATAAGGAGCACGCCTGAAGCAATCATCAGGCATTGTGCGTGCACATGTTAACTTGTTCATTTGAACTGTTCTTACCCTCAAGCACGTAAATTCTTCTGTTAGATTAGAATTAAACGAAATCATTCAAGGTTTACCTAGATTAAATAAGTAACTACATTACTATCTGTCTGGGAGTGATTGTCCACAATAGTACTTCTGTGATTTTCAAATAGTTTTAAGTTAGGAAGCTTAAATCTACTTGCATTACTCATGTTGAACAGAACATTGGCAACTGTAAGGGAATTTTTTTTTACTTAATTGTTTAAAATTTAGGCTTACTTTCTAAACAATAAGTACATTGAAAATAGAATAATAAATATTTAGTGATAACACAAAGAGAATTGGACAGATGTTTGCAATACAGTAGTTTCATGTTTACATATTTGTCAACTAGTGTCCCAGTGAAAAAGGAAGCATTTTGTCCTCTTATGCAATGAGCATTCTTTGAAATTTTCTCAAAATTTATTGCACCGAAGTCACTAATCTTAATTTGTAAGCAGGGTTACTCCTTCCATTGTAATATGAAGGGACGGAAGATCTGTCTGAAACTTATCTTAGAGAGTAGTTCCTTTTTAGGAGGTCTGCTGGATGATGCAAAGTTTCTGCAGTAGTTGTAGCAATTCTTTTACTCTGCAAACCAGTTTGTGCAGAAGCTCCTTTGGTTTTCAACAAGCAAAAGATTAAACATTCTTTGACTTGTTTTTTGTTTGTCTGCTTTTTACAGTTATTTTACGCATTCCAAGATGACCGTTACCTTTACATGGTGATGGAATACATGCCTGGTGGGGACCTTGTGAATTTAATGAGCAACTATGATGTTCCAGAGAAATGGGCAAGATTTTATACTGCTGAAGTTGTACTTGCATTAGATGCAATTCACTCAATGGGTTTTATACACAGGTGAAAAAGAAAAAAGTGTTGGTACAAAGTGTTGTTTTATTTCTGATGCTGACAGAATGACTTGAGCAATTGTTTAGAGAGTTTTAAAATTTATTGTGTTACTACTTCATTACTATTTAATAATTAGTCCATCTCATAACTTCAAAGGTTCTTGCCATCGGAAGCTACAAGTCTAAGGTGATACACAGTAAAGGTTTTCAGCAGGCTGATGGTCCTCAGTTTGAGGAGTAATAAAATTGTCCCACTTTACCAAGAGATACAAGAACTAGAGTTGCATAAACGTATTGGCCCCAAAACGGTTCTGTTCTTTTGATTAGAAAAACCTGTTTTTGAAATTTTATAGCAGTAGTATCCACTGTTAGGAATTATTAACTCTGTGCTCTGTGTTTGAAGCCTCGGCTGGCATCAGTGACCCATAAAACAAGAATTTGTGAACAATGTGAGGAAAACCTCCCAGCTCCATATTTCCTTGTAAGGGGTGAGATGGAGAATTGAGGTGCAGAGCAAAGGGACGTAGTGAAGTGACTTAATAGGAAACTAGGGCTTAGTTTCATATTACATACTTGCCCTAAAGTGAAATGTACTCACTTCTCACGTTGAGAAGTTTTCTTTTTGATAGTTGAACTTTTATCTGTTGTTAACCTTGAATTATATTCACCTAGGAGCAGAAGAATAATTGTTTCAACAGAAAATAAAGGAAAAGTTTGAGGAAGACGTTGTATATAAATTCTTAATTTGTAACAATGTTAACACGTAAGGTTTTGCAAACAAAGCAAAAGCAGAGCAAAAAACCCTACTAATCTATTGTTTGACTAGGATCTAGAGCATCATTAATTACGTAGCTGTGCTATGCCTTTTGGATAAATTGACTATCTGAACGAACCATTTGTACTTGTGTATTGCAAGCTTTAGAAACCAGGCAGTAGAAGTTGCCAGCAAGGCTTTTTCCTGAAAAAGCCAGCAAGGCTTTTTCTTGACACCAGCAGATCAGTGGAAAATTTGTTTTCTGATGGAGTTAGTCTGTTCAAATCAGAGGAATGAAAGGAAACAGGTGAAAATGTGGGCCCACTGCTTAATGGATCAGGGACCTAGTGACAGAGGACATGAAAACAAGTGAAACTGTTGCCTTTGCCTCAGCCTCTGTTGATAAGGTCTGCTTTCAGATCTCTCAGGTCCCTTTGCCTAGTGGCAGAGCTTGGGAGAGTGAAGCACTGCTGTGGCAGGGGAAGACTGAGCTGAATCACAGTTATGCAAATACACATCCAAGGCACCAGGTGGGATGTACCAAGGATCATGAGAGAGCTGGCCAGTATCCTTATGATACTGCTCTCTGTCACCTTTGACATGTTGTGGCAACTGGGAGATTCCTGGTGACAGGAAAGAAGCAAATGGCACACCCATCTTGCTCTGAGAAGGGCAAGGAGGGAAGGATCAGGGAAACTTGAGGATGATCAGCCCAAGGGCAGACTTTGGGAATCTTACGGAGTTAATTCTTAGGAAACTCTTTGCAAGCATATGGATTGGAAGGTGGTTGGGAACAGCCTGCATGGATTTACCGAGGGTAAAGTATGTTTTACCAACCCAGTTACCTTCTGTGATGAGATGATGGGCTCCACTGATGAGGGGAGAGCAGTGTGTGGTGTTTGCCTTGACTTTAGCAAGGTTTTTCATGTAGCCAGATTGGAAAGACTCGGTTTGAATAGGTAGAACAAAAGGGTTGTGCTCAGCAGTACCGTGTCCAGCCAACAGCCAGCTATCAGCAGTTCATCAGAGGGTTGGTACGGGGGTCAGCACTATGTTTTCATTCACCACCTCAACAGTGTTCAGGTGAGATAGAAAGCTTCAGTCATCAGCTGCCCAGCATGACTTTATAAAAAAGGTGGAGCCAGACTTGACGTTGCATACCAAAAAGATGAAAGGCAATGGATGACACAAATTGCAGCAAGGGAATATCTAATTATTCACTGGGAAATACTTTTTTACTATGAGAGTGGTCAAACAGTGGAAGAGAGTCCTAGAGAGGCTGTGGAATGTCCATCCTTGAAAAAAATTCAAAATTGATTGGTTTTGACCCTGAGGAAGCTAATGTAACTTAGAAGTTGGATCTAACTTTGTTAGCTGTACTTTAATCAGTCAGTTGAAGCAGGGGTCTTACAAAAATGCCTCCCAACCAAAATTATTCTGTGAGTATACCAATACATTTCCACTGCACTTAATTTCACAGTTATGGCCACAGATCTCCTTTGAGGTACCAGAAATATACTTTCTCCTGAAATTCACATTACGCTTTCTTGATAATTGTTTCTTAATGTCATTTTGCTTCAGTATATTTAATAACATTAGCTGAACTTCATCAGTTACTTCATGAAAACTTTTCTCTTTTCAGAGATGTGAAGCCTGATAATATGCTGCTAGATAAAGCTGGTCACTTAAAACTAGCAGATTTTGGTACTTGTATGAAGATGAATAAGGTAAATGTATGTTTTTAATTTCGCTTTTCTGTTTGTGAAAGGAAAACATACATAAAAGTGAAGAGAAAATAACTGAAAACCTTTTTAGCTAGATGAGAAGAGTCAAAAGTTCCAGTCTGTTTCTGTTACTGTTCTTTTTTTTTATTCAATGGCAATGTAGAACGCAGAATGGTTCTTGAAGTAGGGACTGTATCAACTTCTGTACCGTTTGCTGGAGAAACTTCCTGTAGTCAAGCCTTTTATTGTCTCTGTTTCCTTTGGATTATTTCTTTCAGTCTTTGGTTATCAAAAGTCTATGCAAAGAAGTCAGATAATTTTTATGTAGTGTGTCAGTAGTGAAAGAATCAGAACTGATGTACAAGCCGCTGAATCCCAGTTGTACTTATTAGCCATATACTGATGTAGCAGAAGATCAAATCTGAAGAAAACAGGTTAAAGAATGTCATAGAATTATTTATTTTTTAAAATGATTCCTGAGGTCACTAAAAATACATATTTTTCAACATTATTTCATGTACTGTGAAGCACTGTTGTTCCCTTCCCTACATGAAACTCTGCTTTGTTTTTGTCAGCCTGGACATATATATGAGGAAAACAATCTGAAATATGTGGTGCTTAATAGAGTCTACGTAATATGTACATTGTGTTGTCAACATATTCCATGAGCTTTGAAGAAATCACTGTATTTAGCTACTTTGCCATAAATAAGAGACCAATGAAAATCAAGTGGAGGTTATGTGTACAAATTCAAGGAGTTGCCTCAAGTCACAAACAGCCCACTTCAGTGGAATAGCTGACACAAAATTTGGTTTTGTTTTGACTTAAACTGCATTTTTCCTTGTCTGATGCTGTTCTTAACAACGTGGAATTTTGAAATGTAGAAAAAGATTACCCTAGTGTTTAAGCTGTAAGTGCAAAAAAAAAAAAAAGAAACTGCTATATATTATTACAGAAGTAAACTTGCGTCAATAGCACTTTACATTTTGTACTGTTCTGAACAAAGCTAGCTGAGTAGTCTTGAGCCTAATCTTGGGTTTTTCTAGTCTTGAAAGAGAAAGGTTACTCTGTGGGCTAGAAACTGCTCAGCATAGGAGCTTAATTTAGGTGCATTCTGGATTTGCTGCATGTGCAACACTGTATTTATGTTTATTGTATTTTCTTAGTTACATATTTTTATGCAAGTCTTTCTACTCATCCTTTTCTAGCAATGGGATAGGATTATTTCAGAAGTGCCTGAATGTCACTGGAAAGGGGCATGTGGTTGTAGCTTCAGCGTTCTAGATGCGAGCTCCAGTATGACTGATCTCTTTCCTGCCAGCCCTTTCTCAGGTGCATGAGGAACGTCAAACGTTAACCTGTTTCAAAGTCTGTTTACTTAGAGTTTCAGGGCCCTGTCTACATTTAGTCTTCCTGGCATTAAGTATATTGGGTCGGAGGTGAAAAAGTTGCACTCTAACTGATCCTGTTAGCCAAATCTCTGGTGTTGACCCACTTATGCTAACAGAGAAGCTTTCCCTGTTTGTGGTACATCCTGTCAGTATATGACACATTTATACTAGTATGAGTAGGAGAGGCTGTGCAGTGTTTAGAGGGCCTAGATCCAATTCTGATTATTTCTTGGATGCTAACTTACACTGTGCTTCACTGGTCTGGTGCTTTGTTCTAGATTTAGTAGCTTAGAATTTAAAAATGTTAAAATACCCATTCAAAAAAGAGTATTTGTTGATGAAAGTTGGTGTTGATCTGTTAATGTTGCTTAGGCTGCATAAGCTCTTAGAAATGGTTTTCAACTTTGGATCTTATATTTGGCCTTGGCTGTTTTCCTCCTTTGTAGGAAGGTATGGTACGATGTGATACGGCTGTGGGGACACCAGACTATATCTCTCCTGAAGTATTGAAGTCCCAGGGTGGCGATGGTTACTATGGGCGAGAATGTGACTGGTGGTCGGTTGGAGTCTTTTTGTATGAGATGCTTGTAGGTGAGTAGTAGGATAAACAGAATTCACTGGACTGCTTAATTAGACTCTATGTCAAAATCACGGTTGTTTTTAACTGTTTAATTTATTACTCTTCTGACATAAGCTGTGGTTTACTGATCATGGTATTTGCAGAATATGTTTTAGAAATACTCTGGCACAATTCTCAAACATTTGTCCTGTCTCTTGTTCACTTTGTTGCTTACATTGTTGCATATGTAGTTGGAATAGTATAAATAAAATCTACAGTACTTTTGATCTGCTTTTTAATTTTTGCATTGCTGCTTTTTCAGGTGATACACCTTTTTATGCAGATTCTTTGGTTGGAACTTACAGTAAGATTATGAACCATAAGAACTCCCTTACTTTCCCTGATGACAATGAGATTTCTAAAGAGGCAAAAAACCTTATTTGTGCCTTTTTAACTGATAGGTAAGATTTAAACTTCACTCAAAACGAAAGTAAGCCTGTGTTAAGAGAACTTCTTCTCATGTTGAAAGAACACACACACACGTTTGTTTTTTGTGGGTTTTTAAACTGCTTAACAGTAGTGAACTTGGGAGAGGAGTGTCCGATGGTTGGTGCTGCTCCTTTATGGTAGTATCATATACTGGGAAAGGGAAGTGCTGCAGTAGTAGCAGATGGATACATCTACCTTATACATTTTGCTTTAATATGAAGTGTTACTCCATAGTAACAGCTACTGTTACCTTGGCCTGTGTTGCATGGTGTTGAGGGGCATGCAAAACAGGTTCCTTTCAGGTGAAGCTAAAGAAAAAGGTGCATTTCAGGAGTGCCCCTAAGGCATTCCCAGCTCTTAGTTGGCATTCTGGATCAGGGTAGAGTCAGCCCAAAGGAAACCCGTCTGAAATGTGGGTGTTAGGTCTGCGTCACTTTGTGAGAACACTCTTGTTGTCCCCACACTACTTATTAATATAAGCATAACCTTTGCTTGAGAACTGGTGCTATGAAGGAGGGGGCCTGCTGCATTTGCTGGGCTGCATGGGATTCAAACAGCAGCATGAGCTACTAGAAAAAGTGGAACCTAGCTGCTGCTTGGCAGCTGCCTAGCTAGTCTGTGAGGGTGGAAACTGTAGCAGCAGGCCTTCTTAGGGCTGGACTTACAGCACAGCAGCTCTACTTCAGAACTCAGTCTGGTTTTTAGAGGTATCTTCATCTGAAAACTTTGAGATATGTCTATTTCTTACTTCAGTTTGAGAGGTAATTTTTTGTCTGTGTTATTAGATTATGCCTTAGAATGAGTCCTTCCTTCAGAATAATTTCTGTAATCTTCCATGCTTAACAAAACACTCTTTAACAGGGAAGTGAGGCTAGGACGAAATGGCGTAGAAGAAATTAAACGGCACCTTTTCTTCAAAAATGATCAATGGGCTTGGGAAACTCTCAGAGACAGTAAGTATAATGTTTTTTTTAGAGACAGTGATCTGTCTTACTTATGTATTATGTTAGCATATGTAAGACTGCCATGTTTCTTGTTCATGGAATTTAAAGTTTAATTTCCTCTGTTCCAAGGAAAGAGATTTCTTAGACACCAAGGAGACATTCCCCCCCAAAATTATTGATTGTGTCACTTGAGAAATACAATGATCATTATCATACTGTTCTGCTTTTTTTCTAGCTGTGGCACCTGTTGTGCCTGACTTAAGTAGTGACATTGACACTAGTAATTTTGATGATCTGGAAGAAGACAAAGGAGAAGAAGAAACATTTCCCATACCAAAAGCATTTGTTGGCAACCAACTGCCTTTTGTAGGATTCACGTACTACAGCAACCGTCGGTATGTATGCAGAAGGCAAGCTAGTGGTGTGTTCTTTTGTCAACAATGTTCCTGACTCTTAACCAGTCAGTATTTTGATACAAGCCTTTTCAGATTCTTATGATTCAGAATACTAATAAGTTATACTCTTTTGACACTGTGATAATGGTAACCAGTACTGCTAGTCATCAGTCTGATGTGAATATCACACTGAATTTGTGAATGTCTTACTCTGCTTTGAGAATATTGTATAGTGGTGCTGCAGAAGCTAAGCAAGAAAAATCCACTGTTGGTACTACTAAGCAGAGCTGCCTTCAGAGCACTGAAATTATATGTGTAAAGTCACAAATTTGGGATACAAATGTCACTTTGTTTTACTGCGAATTACTGTTCCTGAGCTGTATATGAAGATTCCATACTTTACATCAGTGTTTTGGCATGTGATAAATTAAACTTAGACTTATTAGAAATAAAATATTTTCTACTTGCCTGTTACCTGCTTCATAATTTTCCTTTTTTTTCCCCAGAGTATATGTGCACTGCAGAGTAAGCTTATGATGTTTTATAGTTTTCACTGTTGCTTAGAAGACTTTAAATTGCATTAGTTAAAATTATATTAATAAATTCTTTTAACAGTCGTTAATATTGTAGGCACTATGGATTGCTATATCTACATTCAAAAATCTTGGTAACTTTTTCTTACTTTGAAAGCTGCTTTTAATTGTGGTGGGTGTCAGTCAGGCTTAAAATAGGTTAAAACTTCTAGTGGACCATGTCAGATAGGAACTGTTAGTTTTAATAGCATTTCTGGATAGGAAAGACTTAAAGGAAAGAAATCTGTTTTTTGTCCTTGTTGGATAGAAGAGGAACCACTTTTCCAAGCCTGTGGTGAAATTCTTTCCATATCTGCAAAGAGCTGGATTTGTTATTGCTTTCTGCATAGTAAAAGGTGTGGAAGGACTTACAAGCTTTGTGTACCGTTTGTGTGAGTTCAGCAGTTCAGGAATTTCACCTACTGTTCTGATCTTAGTCTATAATTTGAAAAAGTCTTAATTTTTGCCTTGGAGGAAGATTTTGGAATATATTATCAAGAAGGTGAAGTAGCATACAGAAGCTTGTTAATAACATAATTTCTTCTCTCCCCCTCTTTCTTCTTGGGGGACAGCATCAGGAATTTGGAGAACTAGATGGGAAGAACTCTGCGACTAAATACTATTGTAACTTTGTAGGCTTACTAGAAATAAAATGCTGACCTAGCATTGAATTTTGTCCCGTAATATTTTGCTGGTGTGATACTCTTGAGAAGTCTGAAGCAACCATTCATACTTATTAAACCTGTAATCCTAATGTTTATTCCCTTTTTTAATTGAAAATAGTTCAAATGTTAAAAAAATATGCATATTTAGAAAAAAGTTGCACATTTATCTCTCAGTTTCATCTTACTCATATATGTTGGAGAGCTTAAATGTAAATGTAGGAAAATTACGTGACTTCTGTCTTTAATGGATGCAGTACCATCTTTTAGTATAGAATGCCTTCTACAGATGTAATCTCATTGATTGTAAACTAGAAAATATGTTTGTTTATTACTGAACTTATAACACAGATTTAGGAATACTAGCTGAGAACACTTTGCAGCCCTATCTGGCCTGCGTGTTCTCTTCTGGATTCTGTTGGAGCTGGTGCTGTGGCTGCTTAAATGTCACATTCTCACTGCTTATCAACCCTGGTACGAAATATGGTGGCTTCTAGTACTCAAGACAGCAGGTCCCTTTCTGTAGGGAACTGTTCTGTTTCCTCTTTGTCACTTGCTTTTCTGCAAGCAGTCTTAATGTTTAATTTGACCAAGGCTTTGGAGGTGTCTTTGATTTTACCCTCTGTGATCTTTTGGAGAGGTTTTTGTATACGTGAAAATGTGCATGTGAACCAGAAAGGAGGATGTGTCCATCTTCCTCAGTTAACGTGTTGGAAGGTTTTTCCTCACATAATTTGATGTAGTTAGAGATGTTTTACATCTCTCTAGATCAGTTATTGGGCCAAGAATATCAGATCAAATACTAAAGGAATTTGAAGATAGTAATTTGTATTTATTTACCTGACTTTTCAGAATCCTGACAAGTAGAAATTTGTGGTATTTTTAGAAAACAGTTACATAAAATAAGAACACTGGCTTCAGGGCAAGCTTTTCCTGTGAGGAACCCTTAGTAACTTTGTTGGAAGTTACACAATCTCTGCAGAGTTTGCCTCATTGCTGTTACTTGCTTCATAAGTGCCTGAGTAAATATTTATGGGATGGAAGCCAATGAGAGTGTTGTAACCATGGAAAGCAAAGATTTTTTTTAATGGTTATTAAAAAAAGAAAAGTGGTTGTATTAGGATTTGGCAGAAATCCTTTTTTCTGGAGGTCTTCTACTGTGGCTTTCTACTTTACCCTTTAGAATAAATTATGTTTTTCAATTAAATGTGCTTAAATCTTAAAGTATAATAAATACAGAAATGAAAAAATCTGATTATGTTACTATTTGATTATCCATGTTTTGTAGAAAAAATTCTAGGGGTTACGTTTTAGGATGATTGTGTTCTGGTTTTTTCATAACCTTGCTTTTAAACAAGTCTTGAATTAAAACTTTTAAAATGTTGTTACAGGTATTTAGCTGTCTCTGCAGAAAATTCCAACGATAACAGAACAGGCTCCAGTGTGGATAAAAGTGTGGTATGTCTCACTGATTTTCAGCTTTGTTGGGTCCTAGGACAGAACCTATTGCTAATATGGGAATAAGCTGTTTGGGTTCTAAATGTCTCAAAATATTTTACTGCTTGGAATATGGGAAATCAACACAGAAATTCTAACTGTTTGGTATGGCCTGCCTAATAAAATTATTGGTGAAGCAGAATTTCAATTCTTCATATAACATTGTTTTTTCTGAATTCAGTTAAAAAAGCTGAAACTGCATACTCTTTTTTTGTGGAATCGGATTCACAGTTTTTATCTTTAGAGATAGGGAAGTGCCTTATCAATCCTTGGTGTACACTGGCTTTGTGGCAGTCATGGAGTCTGCACGTGAGTGTGATGGGAAGCTTGGGCTTTCCAACAACCCACCAGTTTAACACTGGAGCGGGACTTCCTTTGAGCCAAGCGGGAGGTGGCAGATAATGTACCAAACTTGGGTATTCTGCTTCTTCCCAAGTGTGCCTCACAAGCCGTTGTGAATTGCGGGCATGGAGGGTGTGTATTTATAGATCAGTTCACCTAGCAAGAAATGTTCAGGAATTCTTTCAGTTACTGCTTCCTAAGCTTCTTGGCAGTCAGGTTTCCAGGAAGGTACGCTGAGGTGTTGGAAACAAGGCCTGTTTGCCTTCTGTGTAAGTTCTGGTGTAAATCAAGTTATTACCTCAGAACGGTTTGGTGTTTTACAAATTACGTTCTTTCCAGAAGAAAACACTGTCAAAAAATTGATAATTAATTGTAAAAGAAATCTTGGTAGTGACTATGATTTCCTTAGTATTTTGTTCTGTTTTCCATTTAAAGTAGATTGATGCATGTTGCCTTTTCTCTTAAACTTGCAATATAAAGGTTTTAATGATATTCGATATTAATCAGAGAAAAATTGTAAAGGGCAGGGGAGCTGATTATGTACTTTATTGAGTTAACTGAATTTATTAAGCATTGAAGTGTCTTCATTTCTTCATGTATGTTGATGTGTTCCATAGATTTTGTTTTCATGATAAGCGTTTGCCTGTTGATCTGGTAAAATTAAAAACAGAGCCAGACTTTCAAATATTTGCATGTACTTAAAGTTGTGTGCTGGCCTTTGGTTGACTTTTAAGAGGGTTACTGAATGGACTTGGCGTAATTAGTGGGATACAGGCACCTGCATGTAATTGAAGAACCCTCAAGAGACCTGTCCATAATGTCAGGTGTATCTAAATGTCTTGTGATTTTAACAGTTTAGGGAAGTGAAGCTCTGGAAGGATGAGTGACATAAAGAGGTTTAAATAAACATTAAGCCTTTACTACAAGGTATTTTTACCCCACAGTTCTTTCTCAGCTGTTTTTCTTTCATTACATGCTGCAATGAAAACGGTAATGTTGACACATGGTTAGCAAATTAATTAGTTCTGGAAATGTAACACAAGATGTTACCTGTTCTGTCTGCATTTTGGCATGGTACTGAGTGCTTTCTGGGAGGAACTGAGTGCCAGAAATTTCCAAGAAATTCATCGTGTTTTTCAAGTGTGTAAACTTCACAGAATTAGGCCATGAAGTTGGGCAAAAATGGAATCCAATGCCCTTTAACCAAATTTCAATCCTCTTTGAAGATCTGTTTATTTCCTTTGGTTTAGTGCTACCATAACCACCTGTAAACAATCCTAATATTAAGAAAGAGGAGATTGACAGATTCTCTTGCACCGGGTCCTTGGTTTTCTTCTTTGTTCAGGGTGTAGAACCAGATGCACTGTAGTATAGTGATTAATAATAATAAAAAAAGTATGGCAGTTCCAGAGGGATTTTTCTTGGCCTCTGTGCTGTGGCTATGGCTTTTCCATATTCCTTTCCTCCCCCGCCGCCTACTCAAAATGGAAACTGAGAACAAACTAAAACATAAAGGAATGCTTTTATACTGAGTTAATTGTAATTCAGGATTTTCTTAAGATATTATTTAGTCTACTGATACCAGATTGTGCAAAACTTCTCTGGAAGCCTGTTGTCTCGTGCTAATGTAATTAGACTGCTCGGCAAGTTAAATAGGCCCCTTGGGATACAGCACTATAGAAGCATCCAGAGACAGAAAGAAGCAAGAGGAGTCAACAGAGGTCCAAACTAGTAGGGGTCAGTACAGAAATGCCTCAGTTGCCAGGTGTCTTTTTGGACCTGTTTCTCATCCATCCCATTTACTTCCTCTATGCAGCCTGTCTGGAAGGGCTATAAAATAAGTAACCAAGAAATGGAAGAGCAATTATGATGAAACTTCTTCATCCATTTTTTTTGTGCATTAGCTGTGGTCCCTTTTTACTAAAGTGAGAGCTAGCTTTTAAATAGTCTTGCCTCTTGCTTTATTTCTCAGTGGCTCATACCAAGGAGATAAATGTTTTGTGTACTGGTCCTTCTAACTTTTTCCTCAAAGTTTAGATTTAGAGGCCCTCACTGTGGTTTTTGACCACACTGTTATATTGTATGTCACACCAGTAATTGGTTTTCCAGAGCTGTGCTGTAAGTTCTGAGGAGTCTATTTCTTCCAGTGTTTCCTTGGTCTCTCAAGGCTTTGTAATAGGTAGTGGTAAATGTATAGAATAGAGTGGTGAATACATAAAATACAGTTTCTGGTTAGTCCCCAGTCACCATGTCTGTGCTGTTCCTCTGAAAACTTTGGAGCAGCTTAAGAATGTGGAAGAAAGAAAAAGGAGGAACTAAGAAAGGATCTCTAATTCTTGGGAGCACCCAAGTGCTCTATGCTTTATTTCATATTACAATGGGAAGGAGAACAGATTGAAAGTAGGAAATAAGAAAAACCCCTGCCTGGAAGTAGGCAAAAATAATCTCAGCTATAACTTTCTCATTTAATATGGGTAAAGCATGCTGTAATATGTCTCCAAACTCCTCTTCATAATCTTACTGAGGAGTTCTAGTTTCTCTCCAGTTGCTCCTCTTCCTGGGATGACTGTGCAAAAGGAGCTGGGCAATTGTCAGAGGTTTTGAAGTTAGAACAAGGAACAAGAAAGTGAAGGGTCAGAACCACTTGAATATGTTGCTTTGAAGAGTGTAAGTTAGGACTGTAATTCTTCTCTATGCAGTTAAGAGTGTTGAGGGAAATGTGGGAAAGCTAAATAAGACTGAAATCCTGACAAGATCAGCAAAAAGGTTTAAAAAAGTGAATCATCCTGGGCTTGACTTAATGAGCTTCCCCAAAGTTGATACCATCTTTTTGCTAATTGAGGATTTTGTTGATGTTGGAGTGGGATTATTGTGTCCAGAGATTCATCAGAAGGTAGATATTTTGAGACTACGTGAAAAGAATGAATTTCTGAATTTATCTTGCTTACAAATTCTGTGTGCTATAGAGTAATGTTCCGTATTAACATCTGAATCTTGTTACTATTTTCAAACCTTAGTACAGTGCTAGCTGTAAAAATTATCTCTGACTAAATAGACGTCAAGAGCATTTTCCCCCCATTGCTAATAACTGACAGGCCTGGTTCTGCTACCTGAACTTGTTGAGAGCTTGAAGATGCGTTGCAAAATACATGTGGTGGTTCCTGCTAGGAAAAGAAATTTTGAGACTAAGTAAAATTCTTTCTTATAACTTTGCAGAATATCTTTAGTCTGATTCTGAAGATACTTAAAACAAGGAGGATTTGACTTAGCTTAGCCCAGTGAAATTTAACAGAACTATTCAGAACCTTAAAATGTGATGTGCATACAAATGATAAAACTGCGTAATATTAAACTTGTTTCCTGTAATTAACTTTTTAAGAATTCAGGGGTGGGGGTGGAATATAACATTTTAATAAGGTAAAAATCTAGTGTTTAGGTAGAAGTGAGTAAGCTGTGATACAACATAAGAAGCACTGAGTATTCTGAAATACTTTTTAAAAGTTTTTAAATTTAATGCATGTTCTTTCATGTACAAATATATATTTAAAGCTGGAAAATATGCAGAAGATGATCTATGATTTGGAAGAACAACTACATAATGAAATGCAATTGAAAGATGAAATGGAGCAAAAGTGCAGGTGAGACTTTGAACTTCAGTTGTTTACATAATTTAAACACATCTGACAGTTCAGTTCTGTATTACTGCTTTAGGGATCCCCAGAATAACATTAAGAATGGTACTGTAGTTCTCCAGGGGAGTTCCAGGCACCGGTTTAAGTCATTCTAAACCAGTATTTGAATGGTTTTCTTGGCAATAGAATGAAGAAAGTGTTTTGCTTTAATTGACACCCGTGTAATCCGTACTCTTTCTAAACACTTGAATGTTTGAGTTTAACTGGTATCCCTGAATTCAGGTGTCTTACTAGACCGAAGTACGCAATGATAATGCTAATTTTTAAAAGAATGTAAAATACTGTATATATGGCATGTATTGGATTATTAAAATTAACTGTCTAGTTTCTAAATATATGGTACTTGTTGGAAAACCACGTTCCTTTTTTTTTTCCTGTGACTGATAGATAAGAACAACTTTTTGCTTTCTGAAGTCTTGTTTCTACCATCTTGTAGAAGTAGCTACGTGAAAATTTGTTTATTTCTTGCATCTACACTTATGAACAGTTGACATTTTTTTTTTTCTGATTATCCGAAATTTTTACTTGGATTCATGCAAACTAAATTCCCCTTCATTTAGCTTCTCCTTTTGAAGTCTATTCCTGAAGGCCTAAATAAAGCCAGGAGGGAACACTAGGTATAGTACATAGGAAGAATTTAGGCTTGAGGACCATAGTGTGTAGCTGTACAAGGTATTTATGTGGGAACTGGTAGCCAGAATGCTTCAGTGGGAATTCAGACTTACTTAAACACAACTTGGCTGTTCATGCGATCTGATTCCTTTCCAGAAGCAGGATGTACATTGCTTGAAAGCTATTCAGTAACTGTCTTCCTGCAGTACTACTGAAGTTATCAGAGCACAAGAGTATGTCTTCTGATACGCCGTACTGTTTACTGCGGAGTTTGTAGGTAGAATATATTGCTGTAACTGCTCCTTATTGTACCTGCCAGGTAACATTGTCTGGGTACTTTTAATTATCTCTTTGAAGAGGGATAGCTAGCTATGAAAATGCAATGGATGTGTCAGTGTTATTGCTAGTTGACTGAGGTTTTACTGTGCACTTGACCTCACTCTCTCTGTAGTACTATGTTCTAATACATTGCTTCAACAGAGAGACTTCAAATAATATTATTCAAATACCTTTATCCATAGCAGGGAGCTGTCTACTCTTGAATTAATGAACCTTTTAGATATCTGGAGTGTTCACAGCTAGAGGAGTTTTTAGTAGTTCACCAGGGTATTCTGATTTTAATGATAACCTGTTGTGTACATACACTGTTTTTATATTTGCAGATTAAGGGAGAAAATGTGGCATCTAAATTTTTGCTTATCTAATCTGCAGCAAAGTCGATAAATACTTAATAATTTATCTTACAAATTATTGCCAATGATTGATTGTTTTCTTCACTTTCAAATGTTTATTACAAAATAGCATTAGCCAAAATATATATATTTACTTTAGTAATAGTGACAAATTACTTCACTAGGAAAACACTATCTATAATGTATCCTTCTCAAATATTACTTAAATGATTTTGTTTTATTTTTAGATCTTCAAACATAAAGCTGGACAAGATAATGAAAGAACTGGATGAAGAGGTAATTTTTTTCCTCACTGAAGCCTTAGTTGAGTAAAGAGTGTGGATAGTACTTTCATGATTTAAGATATTTCTTCTTTGACTAAAAAAATTGTTCTGAGTTTAAATTTGAGACCAAACCATCACATTTCAACATGTAGCACTGGGAGATGTGTTTTTATTTGTGTACATTTTCAAAACCTTTCTCTTTCTGCAAGTCATGCTGAATTCTCTCTCCTCTGCTAAAAGTTTTGCTTAGTCTTGCTCATTTCAATTTCTATGTAGTTTATCAAAATCAGTTACTCTAAAAACTAACATACAGGTGATTCTCTGTGAGTCCTTATATTGTCCCTTAGTAATAAATTTAGTCATTACTTACATATAATCATGTTAACGATAACTTTTCTAGTAATTTCATAGATTTGTCATGTAGAAGTTAAAAAAGCTATCTTTTCTGAAAATCTTTTCAAGGAAGCCAGAAACTCTTTCATTGGAAACAATGCATCAGTTTCCTTGATTAATTAGTTGCAGAGATACTGGTTCAGGGATCATTCCTTAAAATGTAAATGGAAAATAGCAATGTTTTTAATTCTAGGGAAATCAAAGAAAGAACTTGGAAACAACAGTGTCGCAGATTGAGAAGGAAAAGATGGTATTGCAACATAAGATAAACGACTACCAAAGAAAAATTGAACAAGAGAATGAAAAAAGACGTAATGTGGAAAACGAAGGTATGCCACATTGTCCAAACATTGACACTGATGAGGTGTATGATGCATTCTGGGGAATAATTTACTGCCTTAGCATCTTAAGTGTTATGCAACTTTAGGGGGATTTTTAAAAATAATGGACACAAATTTTGAGTTTAATAGGAACGCACAATATTTTTGTCTTATTTTCAAATCCTGTTCTCTGCAGTGTTCGTTGTTGTTCTGCAAGCACAGAATTTGACCTAAAAATGTATATAAGAAGCAAAAACTCCACAAATACCTATGATATGCCAAGAATTTATTTGAGTGTGTTTGTGTAAAAAAAAAAAACAACACTCAAACCCAGAAACCCTAAGGGTTTTTTAATCTAATGTATTAATGATGTAATTTCTCTTTAGTGTCCACGCTAAAAGATCAGATGGAAGACTTGAAAAAAATCAGTCAGCATTCACAAATTTCAAATGAGAAGATAACACAATTACAAAAACAGGTATGTTGCTTCTGTTCATTGTCTTCATTATTTCTTAGATTTGAGAAGCAGTATCGAGCATTCAGATATAAAAAAATGTGGTCTCAATGATTTCTACGTTTGAGAATCTTGTCTGTTTTATTTTAACAGCTAGAAGAAGCAAATGATTTGCTGAGGACAGAATCGGATACAGCAGCAAGACTGAGAAAGGGTAACACAGAAATGAGCAAGTCATTAAGTCAGGTAGAATCACTGAACAGAGAACTGCAGGAAAGGTGCAGAGTTCTAGAAAGCACAAAACTGCAGGTGGAGAAAGATTATTATCAACTGCAAGCAGCTTTGGAGTCGGAACGAAGGGACAGAAGTCATGGATCTGAAATAATTGGAGAACTACAGGGTAATTCTTCTGTATTTATACTTTACCAAAAAAGTTCTGATAACCCTACATAAAAGGAGGAAAGCCAACGTGAAAAACACATGTGACTTAATGGAGTGATTTATGAGGATTGGATCTGGGTTCCTGATTGTATCTGAGGGGCTCTTGGGAGGGAGAGTATCAAAATCAAAGAGAGGGAAAGACTGACTGTAAGTCTGCGGGACTGCCCTGACTAAAAGTCTGAGTCCAGTGGTACAAAAGTATGAAAAGCTGATACAGTGCTAGAGAAGACACAACACTGTCTTAACTGCCTTGGTGCAGTAGCCAAGTTGACATTTCTGTTGTGGAGAAAGCTACTCCATTGTTAAATTGCATTTGTTTTCTTTTAAGATGCTTCTACCTTACTTTACAAGCAAGATGGAGAGCATAGTAAGGGATGAAGATGTGGAATCTCTTTTTTTTCTGGATGCTTGGAACTTTCTATCATTTATACTGCTGATTTTTCATACTAGAAACTATTTAGATACGTTAATTCATGACTGTGCATATGCTAATGGATCCTGCCTCTTAACTTGTCATTTTAAACCATCTATCTGGGGTATTGAAAATTATTTTCAGTTATTATGGATCAGTTAGGTCAATTAGATATTCACAAGTCCATGGGCCCTGGTGGGATACACCCGAGGGTGCTGAGGGAGCTGGCCGAAGTCTTTGCTCGGCCTCTCTCCACCATCTTTAAAAGGTCCTGGAGAACAGGCGAGGTGCCTGAAGACTGGAGGAAAGCCAGTGTCGCTCCAGTCTTCAGAAAGGGCAAGAAGGAGGACCCGGGGAACTACAGGCCGGTCAGCCTCACCTCCATCCCTGGAAAGATGATGGAACAGCTCGTTCTGGGTGTCATCTCAAAGCATATGGAGGAAAAGGCGGCTATCAGGAGTACTCAACATGGATTCACCAAGGGGAAATCATGCCTGACTAATCTGATCGCCTTCTATGATGGCGTAACCGGATGGATGGATGAGGGGAGAGTGGTAGATGTGGTCTACCTTGACTTCAGCAAAGTGTTCGACATGGTCTCCCACAGCATCCTCATAGGGAAGCTTAGGAAGAGTAGTTTAGATGAATGGACAGTGAGGTGGATAGAAAACTGGTTGCAAGACAGAGCTCAGAGGGTCNGAACACCTCTCCTATGAAGAAAGGCTGAGGGAATTGGGTCTCTTTAGTCTGGTAAAGAGACAGCTGAGGGGGTACCTTATTAATGCTTATAAATACTTAAAGGGTGGGTATCAGGAGGATGGGGCCAGGCTCTTTTCAGTGGTGCCCAGGGACAGGACAAGAGGGAATGGGCACAAACTTAAGCACAGGAAGTTCCACCTAAATATGAGGAGGAACTTCTTTACCTTGAGGGTGGCAGAGCCCTGGAACAGGCTGCCCAGGGAGGTGGTGGAGTCTCCGTCTCTGGAGACATTCAAAACCCACCTGGATGGGTTCCTGTGCAACCTGCTCTAAGGTGGCCCTGCTCTGGCAGGGAGGTTGGACTAGGTGATCTCCAGAGGTCCCTTCCAACCCTATAATTCTATGATTCTTTGATTTTCCACGCGGAGCAATCTTTTGTTGAGGACTTCTGGGTGATTTTCATTTTCTTTTAAGGTAAACTTTGCTAGCAAAAAGAAAGATCTATCAAGAATCAAGTTGCCTGTTTACTGTGCTTCAAATATAGTAAATCAATTTCAGTTGAACGATTGTGAAGTTCCTCTGAAATTACTGTAGTTTGATTCAGTCTGCTGTTAATTGCAAGCAGGAGGTACAAATGGTACCAGAAGACTATTCTGTGCACTTCAAAATGTGGGTTTGACCATGTCCAACTCAGCAGCCTGCAGGAAAAGGATCTTTCTGAAGGGTGTAGGGTTAAGGCGTTTTACTGGTATATACCCAAATAGCTTTATGTAATTCAAATACTCATACAGCTGCTTTTAAAAGGACAACAAAATGAATGAGAAAAGCGTAAGATTTAGGAGGACTTTCTCTACTTCTGTCTCAGTTTCTTACGTATTGCCAGAATGTCTCTTTGTACTTTAAATTAAGTGAAGCAGACTCTCTTGTAGACAGATGTGTTTGAATTCATAGGTATATTTTTGCATACTGTATTTAAAGTATAAAGTGTAATACAGAGTCATCCAAAATATTTTTAATGTATTTTAAAGGAGCTAATGAAAATTCTTCAGTGTGAAGTATATACTACTACTTCAGCTTATATATATACACACACTGCTACTTCGGCATGAGTGTATACACACACACTACTACTACTGAGGCTTTGTGTGAGATCTTATTGCGGCTTTTCAATACTTAGAAGTGTAAATACTATAAAATAAATAAAAGTATAAAATACTGTGCTTGTTGCATAGCACAGCAGAACTTGGGTTAATGAAAGAAATTTTGCATATTAGATATTGGAAGTGATGGAAGGCAAGTACCAAGTTTTGCATGTGTTTATTTATGAGAATTGTTACTAATGGGGTGCATAGAGTGGCTAAAAAGATCAGTTTCCTTTTGCAATGTACAGCCTTTGCATATCTGAAAAAGTGCAAGGTGTGAATATTTTAGGGGCACAGAAATCAATAAAGATTTAAAAGCCTATTGATCTAAGTCGAGTTACTAATATTGAATGATATTTCATTTCTCATGGCAGTTCGGATTACAACTTTACAGGAAGAAGTAAAAAACATTAAAAACAATCTTGAAAGAGTGGAAGCAGAAAGAAAACAAGCACAGGATATGCTTAATCATTCAGAAAAGGTATGGTAAAAAGATGTTGAGGCTAATGTTCTTTGTCAGCTTTTGACGATATCTTCAAATAGTATTTATTAATATTGCTAAGTCCTGTGTTCTTGCTCTAAATCAGTCTTGTGTTAAAATGATTAACTAAATAGTGTGCTTTACCGTCTCATCAGGATAAGTCTCACAAGTCCTCAGGTAGTTCTTGCTTGTAGCTTTGGGCATAAAATTCATGTTTGTCATTCACTATCACTGTTTCAAGGAACCAGTCCTTCTGCCAGTAGCAAGTAATTTTTGTTCTGCCTGCCTAACTAATGGCCTCAAGCCTAACTGCTTGAGACTTGCCTTCTGAAAAATTGATGAATTGAACTTTTTAAAAGCCTGAAATATAAATTTCTGCTTTTACTGGATTTTAATGTGGCTGGATCAGTGCCAGACCTTTTGATCAGCTTTGGAGCTGAACTGTTTCAACTTTCTTCCTTCCTGAAGAATGGTAGCGGCGTGTTCCCCGAACATCTCTGATCCCCGCCCCAAGATGGGGAAACAAGTAAAGAGGAGTAAAAGGAAATCCCGCACCCTTTTCCCAGATAGGCTACTTAGTTAGCTCTGTGTTTTGAGGTCAGGTAAGGACGTGCTGGGCTGTGTGGTCTATCCAAATAAACCAGAGAGATACGGCTACCTATGAGGGAGGGAGTGTGTAGGCAGTTCCTGTTCTCATTTGGTGCTGTGTGAAGCAGCAATCCAAAGGCAAGTCTCTGTCTCTCAAAGCTTGTTTCATGAGTTACTGTTAATGGCTGGCAATCCCAATAATGCCATAACAAAATTGCATCTAGGTAACAATATTTCAAATTCCTCTGCGCTCTAGTGTTGTTGGTGGGTTTGTTGTATGTTTCTAATTTAGGTGGCTACTAATTATTCAAATAGAGAAGTTTCCATTATCTTATGAATTTATAGACTACTCAAAAAAGTTAATGACATTTTCTCCAGAGCACTCAGCACTTTTTGTCTGTTACCATTCTTTAATAGGTGTGGGAAATAACGTTGTTAATTTCTTCGTAACAAAAAGTTAGCACTATAACAGGGAAGAAAGGAAATGTGATTGCCTCAGATATTAAGGAATTATTATAGAAATCTGGTATCTTTTTTTTCTTATCTTTAGGAAAAGAATAATTTAGAGATAGATTTAAACTACAAGCTCAAATCATTACAAGACCGGTTAGAACAGGAAGTAAATGAACACAAAGTAACTAAAGCTCGGTTAACTGACAAACATCAGTCAATAGAGGAGGCAAGATCAGTTGCAATGTGTGGTAAGTATTTCTTGCAAGTTTCAAGTAAATACATAATAAGAGGTAGTTATGCTGTCTAAAACCACATCTTATAACGTAGTACTCTTATGGTGTTTAATCCATTGTATAAAGAAAATGCATGTCAAAATCTTAAAACATACATAACGAAAACTACACATTTTAAATTATTTTCTCTGTGGTACTTGTACCATAAAAATTGCATTGTTTCTCAGTGTATTGAATATGTTGCTGTGTTTGCAGTTCAAAGACTTCCTTGGCTTCTAAAATGCTATTAAAACTTGAAATTCTGGCTAATGCTAAACAGAATTGAAGGAAAGCATTATCAAGACAGATGTCTTGGCGCATTCGTTCCTGTGTAACTGCACTAAAAATATTGGTGTTGTATTAGGCTTGTCTGAAGTGATGAAGTGTCTTTTATAGATACACATCCATGCATCTATACCTTAAAGATGTGTCTTGATATCTTAATTGAATACATCAGATTTTCTTTGTGAAGGTCATGGGTACCTGCATACGTAGATTGTAACTCTTCAGAAAGCTAGTGCAAATGGTAGCATTTCTTTACTTTCACTCTACTTTCTGTGCATGGAAAGGAAACTTTGCCTTTATTTCATAATAATTACTTCAAGAATCTGCATTTTTTTATTTCTTTCACTATTTATCTGTCAGTTGTCATCATAATATTCCAGTGCTTTCAATGCAAATTGGAATTGTATTTCTTTTTTAGTGTTTCTTGTAGTAATGCCAGGAAGTTTTTACTCAGTAATCAGTCCATCTAGCAGCAGAAGAACTTAAATAGCTGAACAAAAGGATCTGAAAAGTACTAGGATGTTTGAGACTGTGTTTACAAAAGCAATCTTGCAGATGCTACATAATAATTTTTGTCGTTTTTCTCTCCCTAATCTTATTCAGAAATGGAAAAAAAAATAAAGGAAGAAAGGGCAGCAAAAGAAAAGGCAGAAAATCGAATAGTTCAAGCTGAAAAACAGTGTTCCATGCTGGACTTTGACCTGAAGCAATCTCAGCAGAAACTGGAACACCTTCTTGAGCAAAAGGAGAGACTGGAAGATGAAGTAAGTAAAATGTTCATTGCTAACAATTTTCTTTATAAATAAGAAATTACAGTTCATTGAGAAATAGAAAATTAAATTCACTTATGCTGAGCTCCCTGTATTTCTCAGTAGAACTGAAGGCAGTTGTTGGCCTAAATGGTGTTAGCTAATGCCCACTTGTGTCTTAGCTCTTGGGTGCCTTACATATTTGAACCCTTAATTTAATATAATGCAGTTTTTTGTATTTTTTTAAAGGAAAAAACTTGCTTGTGAATTTGACTGTGTAGTCTGAGTGGTTTGCAGTTACGAGTTTGCATTCTCCAGAAAATCAATTAGAATGCTGAGTGTGAAAACTAGGTACTAAGAATAATAGTTTAATCTTTAATTTTTCTTTACAGGACACTGGGAATGAAAGTTATAACACCTTTCTTTAGGGGTCATGACTTGTGTAAATTATTAGAAAACTAATATATAGCTGGTAGGCTGCAGTTTTCTCTAGGGTGAGAAGTTTTTAATATCTGAAATCCACAGAGAACTTTGCAGGTCCTTTTCATCAGACAATTTAGGTTTCTTCCATTGTTGCCTGTAAGATAAGATGAAACAAATTTGGGACTTCAAAATAAACTAAGTACAGCAAAGCTTTATCGTCGTGCAGTGTTGTATCAGTACATTCTGTAAGGGCAACAGCTTTATGTAAGATAATTGCACTGAAGTGTTTGGAGATGTAGGAATATTTTTACACATTGAACAATGTGTAGCATCTAGGCAATGGTGTTTGACATAAAATAATCCATATATGAAACACTTTCAACCACATGCAATTGGTTATTCAGCAAACACTCCTAATTGAAATATTTCTCATTCAGGTAAAGAATCTAACACTTAAGCTAGAACAAGAGACGAATAAGCGAATAATGGCACAGAATGAATTAAAGGCACAAGCTTTTGAAGCAGATAACTTGAAGGGTTCCGAGAAGCAGCTGAAACAGGAAATCAATACGTTGTTGGAAGCAAAGCGATTACTGGAATTCGAGTTGGCTCAACTTGCTAAGTAAGTAAAAATCTGAAGTAAAATGGAAAAAGTTGCTTAATTATACATGTGCTGTTTTGCCTGTTCCTATTAGTGAAAAAAGTTCTCTGGTGCACAGGCATTTTTTCCGAAACTAAAAGAATATTTTTAGCTACATGTTATGATTTCTGTATGTAGCCTTCAGTGTTGGAATATTTTTGTCATGAGCTACGATGCAGAACTTGGATTATCATTCTATGTCAGGGCATATATGCCACTTTTATTTGAGTGACTTTTTGAAGAGTGACTGTGATACTACTTATTAAATTGTATGGACCTTTTAGTTTTACTACATGAGAGTCAATAGCTTTTTTTCCCTCAACTTGCTGGTTCTTTTTCTTAACATTTCTTAAGATGATTGAAGACATTTTTCATTAATTAGACTTCTGTCATATCTTCATCTGACTTAACATTTCTCCATTTAGAGTACTTCTTGTCTTCTAAATTACATACTGAAATGATCATCAGGGTAGAATAAAGAATGTAACTAAATCAGAATTTTAGTGTACAGCAAACTGTTGGTCTTTATAGTCTATCATTTGTTAGTAGCTGAGTTTTTACATGTTTTCCTTTTTTATTCCTTTAAAGACAATACAGAGGAAATGAAGGTCAAATGCGTGAGCTTCAGGATCAGCTTGAAGCTGAGCAGTATTTTTCGGTAAGTCTTGCAAAGAATTGTGAGTGCTACATTTTGATATGAAATCATTGGACAGCCGATAGTTTGACATATTAAAATTTTAAAAATGTAAATAACAACCTCACATAAATCAGCAATTGACAAAATCCTGCTTGAAATGCAAACTGAACAAAAATTAAAGAACGTTAGATAGTCTAATAGGTTGCTTTGTAGTTTTTTGTCAAATCGTATGTATTACATTGAGTGACTCTTAGGCGTTATTCATCAGAGCAGTACCCATCTTGAGGTTGGAAAAGAAATATTTTTCTGACATAACTGCTAACTTTATTGTAGATAGCATGGAATATATTCCAGTAAGTATGGAGATTTTGAACTATTGATCTACCATGGATATATTTAAGAACCATAGATATTCCTCCTCCTTCTGAAAAGATACCTTCTCTGCACCTAAGTCCTTGAAGAGCCTTATTTGGTACTCCAGGTAGCCAAAATGTGTATTTCATAGATTTAGTTTGATCTGTTTCATTTCTGTGAAAAGAAACAATGGCATGAGATGCTCTATAATGCCTTAACTTCAAATACATTTGTGAATATGGACAGTTTTGTTTCACATTGGGAAGTACTTTTTAAATTTGATTCTTCTTGAAGGGTCAGTAAAAAATTTAAACTGCATATGATTGTAATTTCATTATGTGTTACAGATTTTTTTGTACATTTCTCCATAACATATTGCTAATAAGAAGATCCAGAGTATTGTGTTTCATTCTCCGTTTTCTCTTTTTTCACTAGCATGTAGTTTGAGACGTTTGTAATCTAGCTTGAATATTTAGCAGAAGTTCTTTCCTGTAGAAGATCAAATATCTGTTTTCAGAATTGCTCTGGTGGTGTTAATAACAACATAGTAATTAAGAACAGAAGTCATTTATGTAAATCACGTAAATCTGTTGAATCAGTTTTAAGACAAAGTCAGTCTGTACACAAAAAACTTACCCTCTAAGAGAAAAAATACATGGATCCAAACAGAATACAACAGGTGGATGCACAGGACGGTATTGGGCTTGTTTGACTAACGTTTTGGGACAGTGATGCTACAAGAGGATGCAGTTTTGTCCTGTTGTCTCCAAGAGACCTGCTCAGCTGTGTCCTAGTGCCTTCCTTCTCTTTTGTCAGCAGGTATACTTGTACAACTATGTAGGAAACAAGACTAGAAAACTAACCTGGTTATATCGGTTCCCTGCACAAGGGAAATTGGAAAGGAGCATCTCGGACAGGCAGGAAGGAGGAAATTCCGTTAAAGACAGTCCTGGCATGTGTTGGGATTTGACAGATTCAAACCAACCAGTACCAAAACAATGAAGAATTTCACTATGGAATTTGAATAATGATTCTTTTTTTATGTTTTCTTTTACAGACACTTTACAAAACTCAGGTTAAGGAACTGAAAGAGGAAATTGATGAAAAGAATAAAGAAACTCAAAGAAAAATGCAGGAATTGCAAAATGAAAAGTATGCCCACTGTGTTTCTCAAATAGACATAAGTTTTTCCATATAATATGGTCTCACTCATGAAGATTTTGGATCAGATTGAAAATGTTTAGTTCCTTCAGAAAAAGACAGGTCTCAAAAGTCTAAGATGGCAAATACACAGGATGTTACCTATTCTGACTCACAAAGCCAAATGTAGTTATTCATATTTGCTTTGGATTCTATTCATAATGTCTGGAAGAACAATGATAACTTCTGAGAATTTAGGAAGATGCAGAATTTTGAAAAGAAACATTACAATTTGTGGTAATGATCTTGCCTGTGTAACAACTTTTTTTTTATTTGATTATATTATCGTGATAACTGCTTAGTATATTTCTATAGCCAGTAAAATAATTTGAGAAAAAGATAATGAAAATACTTTGAATTCGAAGTGTAGTATACATCTGATAATGGCAAAACCAGTTAATCCAACAACCATTAATTGTGATGTACTATTTTCTAAGTTAGCAAATAAGGAATGAAGTTTTTTAAGCTTGTTTTTCCAATTTATTAATTTATTTAATATGTACTTATTCTGAAGGAGACTATAGCCTTATGCATGAAGCAGAGTTTCTCTCTTCTAGAATCTGTGTCTCTTGTTCTACTTGAGCATCAGCGTTGCAAAGCAACCTAAAGGGAGAAGATTATGTACAGTGTTCATGGTGCATTTTGGTGGGCTAAGAAAGGGAAAGAGAAAACATGTTTGGGTAATAAATATGGTGCAGGAGGAAAATACCTGTCTATGCAAAGTTGTTCAGGAGTAGTATCCAACTTAAAAAGGGAGGGGGAGGGGACGAGTGACTTCCTTTAGTTGTCTTGCGGGATTTTTTTTCCTTTTTCTCTTTCCTTACTTATTTTTATAGATTCCTTTTATTCCATACCCTCACTGTTCTCTACAATCTTGTGTTCGTTATAAACATTCTTCACCTCTGTTCAACTGTGGGAATTGTGACAAACTCTGAGTATATTTCAGCAGTTACCTTTTAACAGTCGAGGACCAAATCTACCTCAGATCTATCAAATGACTCCATAGCCATTCCACTCCATAAATCAGTGTTTATTTTGCAGCGCAGGAAGGGCATCTGCCATGAGCCTGTACTGCAGTAATGTATTGCCACATCTATCTCTGCATGATGTGGGCTGTGTCACAGGTTGCTGGGTCCATCTGACTCATGGGTGCTAGACTGGCCGCCGTGCTTTATGTAGGCATGTGTGCAGGCAAATACATAGGAGCTCTGCCTGTACTCCAAGCAACAGAAGAAAGCTTGGCGTGTGTACTGAACTGATTAGAAGTTGTGTATACATTAATGAGATATAGCACCTAAGTTACTGCCCCCTGCCTCTCAGGCAGGATAGAATTCGCAAGCCTCCCTGCAAAAGGTTGCACAGGCATAGAACCACGGCATGTTTTCAGAAACTATGCAGTTTTCCTTATTGTTCAAACAGTCCAGAGCATGCATCTTCATGAGCATTATTAATCTTGTGTAAAAAAGTGGCTAATACTGATAGGATTAAGTATCTTTTGATGGACCACACTGTACGTGCAATTTAATTTTATTTTTTATTCCCTCAAAGGCAGGAGAATTTGACACCTGGTTTCCTAAGGGTTGATGTTTCATGGATGATTGAAATTTTAATTGAATTATAGTAAGCTTGCAGCTGTAGCTTGAGTGGACCATCAAAAGATAGAATAGTAGAGAGTGTGGTTTTGTAAATCTTGTTTTTCTTAAGAAATGAAGATAATAACAGATGAATGGTATAATTTGGGTTTGTTAGTCCTCCTGAAAATTTGGAATGTTTTGCATAGGAGAACAAAATCTTAATGTCCTTTTTATAGAGAAACGCTCACTACCCAGTTGGATTTAGCTGAAACCAAAGCTGAGTCGGAACGGTTGGCACGAGCACTCCTTGAAGAACAGTATTTTGAACTGAGTCAGGAAAGCAAAAAAGCAGCATCAAGACACAGGCAAGAAATGACTGATAAGGACAGCATCATAAGAAGGGTAAATTATTCCACTGTAATTAATACCTATATATATCTTCCAGCGGGAAACAGAAATTTGTATTTTCATTTTAATTTATAAAGTCTTTCTGTGGTCATAAGTGACTATTATTTAAGTATCTGAGTTTTGGACTCAGTTGGAACCGTAAACATTTAAATCCCATCACGTGAAGTCCCAAAGAAATGTAGACTCAATGAATCTGAGGTGAAGCAGATTGAAAATCTAGCAAATGTCTATAATTCAGTTATTAAGACTTTTGTAATTACTTCTTGTCATTGCCAGATGTATTTTCAAAATCTTGTAAATTTGTGAAGCTGTGTATTAGAAACTCTTAACTGCAAAGTTACGCAGTCTTTTAAGAAAACAAACAACTTGGAAGTCTTGAGTTTCTTCCCTCTGGTATACGATTGTAAAAACCCCAAACCAAACCCAACACAAACTTCAAACTGTAATTTTTGAAGATACTTTATAGCGTAGCTCTTGAATATTAGTGTCAGGTTGATAAACGTCTTCACTGAGAGTTTCAAATCGCAAGCCATATATAGCATAGTTGTTTTATTATTATTGTTGTTTCCATTTAGCATCAGCTGTGTATATTTTCTTGAGAATCCAGAGGGTGTAAAACTCCAGGCGTAACCAAATTTGGATCAATTGCTCGGTTTTCTCTTAGCACTACCACATGTAATATCTACTGTGTTAGTGGGTATTTCATCTCTGTGTAAAGATAGCGGAATTACTGTTTGTTGCACGTGTTTTCTTTTATAAGCTTGAAATATCCAGAATGCCACCATTTCTTAATCAGCGTTTATGAGACTATGTCTGTGATATTGAAAAAATACCTTCTTGCCAGTATGCTTTTAGGTTTCAAATATTCTGATACTTTTGTCAGACAGCCTGATACACAATCATTTCAATATGCTTCAAACAAAACCTTTTTTTTTCAGGAATGCAATTATATCTGGGTTTTAATACACATTTGTTAAGTGGTTAGCAAAGTGATCCCGACTCTCTTTTCTGGGAGCTAGTGTATTCAAAGTGCAATGATTTTTCTCTACTCCCCCACTCCCCCCCATCTTTTTTTTTTTGTAAACCCATGTATATATTTACCTATGTATGCTTTGACTTAGACCAAATTTATTTTTATTTTTGTGCTGATTTATACCTGTTTTTCATTACATATAACAGTTATTTAGTAGCAGATGCCGCCAATCTACTCTAGCCTTGAATGGTGGGGTTGTGTCATCTATCAGCTGCTTTTCTCTTTGGGTTCAGGGGATCAGGCCTCTAGTACTACTTCTTCCACATTACCACAAATTAATTGAAAATTGCCACATTCCATAACTGACAATCTAATTTTATTTAAGTTCAGTTTTTAATTATATACCCCAGTATTGTCAGTTCTGCAAAGATCATTTAAAAAAAAAATAATTCCTGCTGGTTCCGGTGTATTTTCAGTCTTCTGGTAAATCAAGACAGGTTAGAAGAAAAGTACTGTTTTTTTAAAAATTCAGATTTGAAAGGTGAGCATATTTTTTTCATATATAATCTGAGGAGGGTCTTCCAGTAAACAGCTGTTACAGATTTAAGGGTATTTAAAATAATAGTATTATAAATATTT
>VXBO01009338.1:110557-140323 GCA_013400135.1 Rhinoptilus africanus
ATGTTGATTTAATAACAAAGGAGAATTCAGAGATCAGTGAAAAAATTAAGAAACAGGAGGAAGGTATGTCATGTTTGGAGTTCTAACTCATCTGTTATGAAGCACAATTGAATTTGAAGCATATGTGGCAAAATGGAAATGGGATATGGGAGGTGCTGCTTTTTCTCCTTGCTATTATTTTGAGCTTGATGAAAAATAATAGAAATCAGTGTTTTAATCTTGAAAATATATCTTCCACATAAATTGCCACTCTTTCTACTCTGTTGCTTCCATTTCTGTGCACTGCCTTTATTATTGAAAATGATTAAAACTTCAGCTGTCACAGGTAGGAAAAAGTGGGTTTCTGCTTGTAGTCCCCTCCTCGCTTTTTAAAACAAGTTAGCACTAAGTTCCTGCAGCCATGCACTTGATGCCTCTCCAGTACATTTCATTCATATGTTGTCTGTCTAACCCCTTTCTGCCAGCCATGCCCTTGTGCACGTGAAAGTTACTAAGGAAATGTATTTTCTTCATTACATATTGCACTCAATGTATTTATTAAAGTTTTTGTTTCTGTCTCCAGTATTTACAATCAAGCAGTATCAATATTTCAACTTCCTTAAGATCTCAGATTCAGAATCTGAGTTGTGATCTCACACGTATCAATGGATTGGCATTCTATCTGCATGCATTCTGACTTTATGGGAAGTTACTTTATTATGCAGTTTTCTCACATGGTTTTGCATTTGAGCAAGCATTATAAAATCAGAATGCATGCTTTAATAGCTGTTGACTGTGAGAATAAAGGCCTTAACAGTTGTGTTGTTGCAAACACTGTGTAGGCAGGAAAGCATACAAAAATATTTTCCCTTAGTTCTGCATTTCTGTAATAGCAGGCATTGGGTGAGCAAGCAGTTTTCAGTATTTTTTTAGTTAATGGAGTTTGTTACTTTTAAGGACTTGAAAATTAGTCTTTAACTGTTTGTAGTTTTGGTGGAGAAATCCTCAGTGAAATGCATACTTCTAGAAACTTTGAGAACAAATCATCAGACTGGAGGAGGTGTTATAGAAAGATTGGTATAATTGAGTAACTGGTGTGAGAGAGGATGGGGTGGGGGGAAATGTAACAGAGTCATTCCTTGTTTAAAGAAAGCCTTTTCCCCCTTTACTTGAATGTGAATGGTCATATCAATCTTATTCTGTGTGGGTACTGACTTAATAATTTGTGGTACTGCAGAAACACTTTTGGTAGTGCAAACACAAAGGAAGTGGCGCAACAAACTTAGTCACTAGGAAAGAAAAATACATATGTTGGCTTTAGTATTTAATCTTAGTGCCTTTCTGATATATCCTTCTGGCAATTTTCTATCATTGCAGTAGCATTAAACCAGTAACCTTTATCGCTGCAAACTGCGTTTTGCACATTAAGTGACACAACAGGAAAATGAAGAAAAAACCCACAAATTATGCAATTGTAGAAGTGATTAAGCTTAGAAATATTTACCTTGTCCTAAACTATCTCAAAGTTGAATATTATTTTAACAGAATACAAAGTGAAAAAAGAGGAGGAAATCAACAATATTAGAATGCATTATGAGAAGAGCATTAACACTGAAAGAACTCTGAAGACACAGGTATAACCTTTTATGAAATTTAATAACAATAATTTCTTTGCATATCAGATATATTTTCAGTTTGTTTTTTGTGCAACTGACTCTTAGTTCCTTCAAATTTATATTACCCATGATGTATAATATGCATTGTTGATATTTACAGTTGAAAGAATAAGTTTTGATGCTGTGTGCTTTTCAGTATTACTTCTATTATGAGAAGGGGCCATTTATGTTGGTGAAGATTTTTTTTGATTGAATCCTACAACAGAGGGACTTAAAAGTTTTGTATGAAGCATGCTGGCATATATCACTTTTCTTACTGGTTTTCCTTTTTCTTAACAGGCTGTCAACAAACTGGCTGAGATAATGAATCGGAAAGATTTTAAAATAGACAGAAAGAAAGCCAACATGCAAGATTTGAGGAAGAAAGAGAAGGAAAATCGAAAGCTCCAATTAGAGCTTAATCAAGAAAAAGAGAAATTCAATCAGATGGTAGTGAAATACCAAAAGGAGCTCAATGAAATGCAAGCGGTAAAATAATCTTAATTTCTTTGTCACATTGTGGAATTCTCTCTGCAGGAAAAATGCGTAGCTCCTAGTCTACTTGAAAAAATAACAAGTTCTGTTTCCGGTGTTCTAGACTACAGAATTTTAGTGAGGCAGACAACTTGACAAGCCTGCAGCTGTGTTTGTTCTTGTTCATTTCCCCTTTCTAACTTCTTAACTGTGGAAGTTACTGATATATTATGAAGACTGAAAAAATGAATACTGTGTAGCATACTATTTATGCAGTTTATTTCACTCGTAGGTGTCTCCTTTCCAAAACAAATGGTAATTTAATAGATTAATCAGACTGTTTTGTACTTGAATGCATTGCTGGATCTTTGATATTGAGCTTTTTTCCAAGGCTGAACAAACACTTCTACTACAATAATTTATGCTAATGCTATTGAAAGTATCTAGAGATACTAAAAAAAAAAAAATAGTAGTAAGTTTTGTTTTCAGAATACTTTGCTGCCATATTTTTGGTGTCACAGTAACTATGCATGTGTATATAAATACAGCAATTAGCAGAAGAATCTACGTATAGGAATGAACTCCAAATGCAGCTGGATAGTAAAGAGAGTGACATAGAACAACTACGAAGGAAAATTTTGGACCTCCAACAAGGAATGGATTCTACCAGTGTTGCTAGTCTCCCGACAGATGAAACAGATGGAAATCTTTCAGGTAAGAGAAGAACATACTTGAACTACTTGATCTTGTGCACACACATAATTTTGGAAGTTATTGTTTCAAACAAGTTATTTTTAAGATCTTTTCACTGTCTCTTTCTATATCACATCTCCACTTCCACTTTTTTTATTTTTATTTCATAGCTTAGCTGCTTATATTTAAGTCTTAATTTCTTCTCACATCACTCCTGCCACTGTATGGCTTGACATTAGCATAATTTTTAGCTGCTTTGGTGGAAAGAGTATCTTTATATCTGCTGCTGTTTGAATATAGTGAACACAGTGTCCAGTGAATAGAATACAGGGCCAGCACTTCCACAACATCATGATTGTATTTTGTATCTTGAATGCAAAATTGCCTTGATCTTGTCTGTTCTTACTCACAGTTATGTAGCACCTTTGTAACAAGTGGCAATAATTACCGATGTCAAAAATAGTTGTAGTAATTTCCACATGCATTTATGGTTGTATGATACTCTGATTTAGCAGATTAAAATAAGAACAAATAATACAGTGTAGTTAGCCATTTCCTTGTAGTGTCAGTTCCAGGCACTGTATTTTGAAACCCACTGTTAGGCTGGTTAGTGTTTCCCTCCTTCCCCATAGTTTGAAAAGTGTAATCAGTCAGTACGTGATCCACTGCTGTATCTCCAGATAAAGGAAGAAACCTTTAGTGATAATAAGCTGCGCTTAACAATTTCCATATGTTAGAGATAAGGTTTTTTTGTATAGTAATTTTTATAATTCATCATTAAATTCTTAATAAATGCTTATCTTACAGATTTATGGACTGATTTTTATTGTAGAAAAATATATTCAAACATACGAAGAGAGAATACTATTTTGGGTATTTTAAGACCTCAGTGTAATCAGATAAAAGTAAATAGAATCATTTTAGGTGTCTCTTTTCCTGTTAATGCACTTCATGCTGCTCAGATTGCCACATTCTAGAGTTTTTCCAGGGGTCTTAGAGTGAAATTTCAGGTAGGTTACAAGATTTAGTATGTTTTTCTGTAGTTGTTCCTTTCTGTGTCTGTTTTTGTGTCCTGTCTTCCCTTAGCATATTTTTAGATTTTAATTTTTGGTTAATGTTAAAATGAATTCTGTTCTAGAATAGATTTTCTTTTGGATAATGATAGAGTCTTTTCTGTGCAACTTCCGTTCTGTCCAAGAAACCTTTTGTACTCTGAAGTTTGATCTGTAAAACCCTCGGGCAATTGCCATCTTGTAAAGTAAATGCCTATTTTACTTTGTTTGAAAACATCTTCTGGGACAAACTTCAGTTGAAACTCAGTACTGGAAATTCTTAGAGCTATTAGATTGGTGAAGGAACGTTTTTTTTTTTCTCTTAGCTGTCATGTGCTAGGAACTCCCTCAGGTATTTCTGAACTGTCAGTACTTCTCAAGAGTTTTTCTTTTAGATGCGAATTCTCAGTGTATTCCATTTAATTGGGTTAAAAAAGAAATCAGAGCGGTTTTACTTATTGAAGTGGTTTTTTTCTCACGTCAAACTACTATTTGGAATCAAGCCCTATGTTTGATAGTGTCTCCTAAATGAAGAACACTGTAGTTCATAATTTTTTATTGAAGAATTCTGAACACCTGTAAATTGAGAGCTTACATTTTCCTACAAGAAAACAGACTACATTTATTCTACATAAAAGGGTAGTTTTGAACTTCCTTGCTTTCCTTCTTAACCATTTCCCACATAATGGCTGTTGTCTATTACACTGAAAACACCCAATGCTTCCATTTGGGCATAGACACCTTCCCTGTTTTGTTCTTAAGGGCAATAGTATGTGAATATGACCCTGGTATCTCTTAGATCTTGGAAAGTAGGACTAAGTTCGTTCTTTGTCTGCCTCATTAAAGTACGTTATTTTCAGTTTTACCTCTGGAGACGTGTGTAGTCAGGCTTCTGCCTCTATGACCTGCCACTTCAGTTTTGGGGCAGAAATTTTGGTATGTGTGAGATCTTTTCAAGTCAGCTGTAACTTTTCCATTGTTAATTAGAACATCACAATTACTGGAAGGTCCTGTGGTCTTCTACTTTGTCTTCTATACTCATGACCCCTCTAAGTCTTTTCTTTTTTACTAGCCTTTCATTTCTCTCTTCTTTTTTTGCCCTTTTCTCTACTCACGCCTCTGATTTTTACTGCAGTTGTGCTGCTGGTGTTACTGTGTCATACAGGTAGGACCTCTAATAGATTTTATTAGGACTTCTCTAGATTTAGGTCATGTCCCTACATGCTGCCTTTTTTTCTTTGAGTGAGCCTCTAAGTTGATCAGGATCTGAATAAGAAATAATTTAGGTAATTAAAAGAGATTAGTTGATATTAGTATAGTCAGATTTCACAGATCTGTCAAAGAGCCAAGTAGAGGGCAGAGGAGTGCACTAGCCTTATAAGGAGGAAAAGAACAAAGCCAGTCTTCAAAGCAGAAATACCCCATGCCACAGAAGAGGAAATTATCTAGCGGATAGTTATTTTTCTGCAAATCAAGTAACAAGTCTTCAAAACAGAAAGTGGCATGCCAGAGCAAGTCATTTGCTACAATTTAGTTGTATATGAAGTTGTTTGTCTTTAACTGTCATCACTTCTGTAGCCCAAACAAAGACACTCCTTCAGAGCACCTTAAATAGTATCTTGTTTAAGAGGTGGATCTGATGAGGAGTCAGTAGGATTCTGTAGCTGATGCATCTGTTATTCAGGCAAAAACATTCCTTAAAAATATTTAAGGCAAATAAAAGGCAGAATTACTAAATAAGTAATCGTAGTGCGATTTATTCAGTTTCCTGTCACAGTAAAAAGATCACCAGGGAAAAAATGAAAACACAAAATAATGTAAACATGCATAAAAGAATTATTCCACAGTCTCAATTCTGGTGATGGACACTCTGCTTTAACTGAGAAAAAACTTGTTATGAAATGGTGTGATAGTGATGTTGGTGGAATTCCAGAGAGACCTCTGGCTCTCAGGAACTTTACACTGTCCTCCTGCATGACAGAGAAGTTCAGGCTGTGGGGTGTAGTGTCTTGTCTAATCAGGGAGCTTAGGTTACCAGCCACCAGAGAGGCTACAAGAATTCATAATTTACGGGAAGAGCATCTTGTAAAATGTCAGTGTCAGAAGGCTTTGCACTCTTTGAATAAACTCAAGGTAATGCTAAAGTGAATTCCTAATACTCAGAAAAAAATCAAGGAAGAATTTTGTGTATTTGGATGTAGATACAGCGAAATCCCGTGGTAACACACCTTACAGCTCCATCTTACTTGGCAGTTTCTGTCTGTCGTTGAGCTAAATACCCTCTCAAGTTCCAGTAGCTTTCAGGGCAACTTACGCTGCACCCAGGGTAGGGATTGGCTTGTTTAGATGATTCAGGCAATTCTTAGTCTTTTCCTTCACCAGATGGGAAAGATCGTGGCTTGGAGGAAGGTTTTCCTTGTGTTTGGTTCTAGGCATTTTTTGTAACTCTCGCTCCTGATTATTGATTCAGGTAGCAGCTCATGGCTCAGCTCACGTCTCCAATGTTAATAAAGTCCTTGGTGAAACGGCTGCTTTTCAGTGATGCCTTTGGAATGCCTCTTCCTCCTGGCTGGACTTAGGAAGTCTTAATACTTATATGAATGTAAACACAATTCTTCTTTGTCAAGACAAAACATAATCAGGAACTTAATTGTTAGAGGGCACTTAACCTGTTGTGAATGACTTCATTTCATTGGCAAGGTAATTTAAGCAACTGAGCTGTCCTGCAGGTTTAACTGCAGCACGTAATGTTTTACTGTGTATGTTATAAATAATGTTTTACACAAAGATAGGGTGGAATAATAAATGTGGACCATTTAAGCTGTCAGTTGTTTTGGAATATGGGACACAGATATGACTTTGTGAAATACCTGCAAGTAGCTGTCACCTGAGTAAACCCCAAAGCAAGATCCAGCCAGCAATCCTTGGTGAGATCGATGTGAAATTATAGTAAGACCAGTCTGAGGAAGGAAAGAATCAAATGAGAAGGGTGTTGTGGAAAGAATTAGCAAGGTGGCGTCTCCAGGTTTTTGGTTGCTGTGGAAGAGTCTGAGGAGTAGGAATTTTTGCCCGTTGGAAAGAGATGCTCTACTGCTCATGAAGGCGCCTGTATTACCTCCAAAACAACAAAAAGTTTAGTAAATCAGTACAGTCATGGTTGTCTTGTGTGATTTTATTGAAGACTTACTGTTAGAACTCGTGTTTATCATACTGAATCACAACAAATCCTGGCCATACGTATACTAACCATGAAGATGTTTAGAATGCAGATCTACATTTTAATATATATTCAGAGATAATTATAAGATCTGTAGCCTTCACGGAATTCTTTCTTCATACTCTATTCAGGTCCAGCTAGCCATCAGATATTTTTGAGGCCTATCTTGGATTTTCTGGATTGGAAATAATGAAGTATCAATTCTGGGATTCTTTCCAAAATACAGGGAAGTTGTCAGGCAATAGTTTTGAGCCTATTTTTAAAGACAGGAATGGAAGATTGTTTTTCGTAGTCTAGATAGCCCATATTTTCTTAATTACTTAATCAGAACACTCATAAATATTATTCTTCTGGATCAAATCTTTGTGAAATAGCCAATTGAGCATTTGCAGTTGTGCTAGCTAACTCTGTCAAGGGAAACTAAAATATACTAGAAATATTACTTGAGACTAACCTTTGTGGCAAGGTTGGAATGAAAGGGATCATCTACCCTTGCAAGAGTACATTTGGTTCCAGACGAATGTTAGGTTTATTGAAAAGGAGTACATTCAGAAACTGTTATTTTCAACTGCAAGACATTATTCACAGTTCAGAAATCATCTCTCATGTAAATAGAATTTGCACACTAAAATAGATTTGTAGTAGACAGAAAAGAATGTCAACTGATTCATTTATCATAGCTCATCCCCTTTCTACTTCCTTTGAAGTTTCTTTCAGAATGTGCTGAAATAAAAGTGAACTTAGAAAAATTGCTTCTCAAACTGTCCCTATAAGCAGCATAGACCTGCTGCGTCTTTTAAAATTTATCATTATTGGATCTTTCCAGTTTTCCATAAGCCAGTTTTCACGGATGCATACTTACTCCTTTTTAATTGCAGTTGTCCATACTATGTTGTATATTAGCAGTTCGTCACTTTATTTTGCAATGGAGGACTTGAGTTTTAGGATATTTCTAAAATTTCTAGAAATGGAAGATTCTTCTCTTGATGTAAAAATTACTCAGAGTGTTCAAAATAGAACAAGCATTATCTGTGATGCCTGCAGACATGAAGGAAACACATTTGCTTCTCCAAAGTGCCTGAATATCAAGAATTGGGGAGGGGCCTGGGGGGGCAGACCCCACCCCCTGCAATTCTTACGCAGATAGGAGAGAGATAGCAGAGAGGCAGGGAAATAGAAATTTCCTTCATTTTTCCAGGAAGGTTTCTTACTAGAACGAGTTCTGCTACTATGACTTTCTTCCAATTAGAATTTAAATAGTTCAGTGGTCCCCCAGTATTTTGAAGTTAATTCTGTGTGGAGAAATGTTAGGATATTATTCTACTTTTTAAAATGTAGTCCACTTCTAAATACTGTAAACAGTAAGGCTAATGTGGGAAGGGTTTCTTTCTGTGCCTAATTTTAATGCTTTGTAGAAGGCTAGGTTGTCAATCTCATTGTAATTTTACATAACAAAGCGTATGGACAATATGTTTTATGTATTTGGATGTATTTTCAGAGCTGGCTGGGCTACACCTCACAGAGAGTTATCCCTGAAGGGTAAAAGGGACCAGCAGCTCATTCTAACATAAATACTTGTGGAGAACGTTTCAGCAAATTTTAACTTAATGTTTTTGAAGTTTTCAAGGCTGCCAGATAAGTTTACTGTAAAGAATGCATACATTAGCTATTGGCTATACTTCTGTACTCTGACACTTCTTTACAAATCAAGTTTTTATGATCATTAAAAAAAAAATTACAAATTTGTTTCTCAATGGTAAAATAAATTTATAATTAATGGAGTAAAATTTTGATTGTTTCATTCTCACATTTACAAAATTCGGAGACTTTTTACCATGTCATTTCAGATTAATGAAATCACAGTAGTTTATCATTGCTATTACCTGGCTTCATAATTAAAAAAAAAAAATCTCTCAAAACCCAGTATCAGTTAGCTGGAGAGGTTTTTTAAATCCGTGATTCACATTAGGCAGAATGCTAATCTTCTTGTGATGCTTCTTTGTATCATTGTTAAATTACTTCAGCAGTTTCATGGTAGGAAAACACGTTACACTACTCTCTGGAAAATTGTCCACTGAAATTTTGAATAAAATGCTTGTCTCTTATTCTTTATATCTAGCCGATTCTTCCTGCATTCCTTATTTATTTATCTCCTATGCTTATCTTCTGTGAGTAATGGGACACCCCTGTAGCTTTGCTTGCTCTTGTGCGCTCTCCATTTTTTGTTTCCCTTGGAAAATGTGGATCTGGTTTGTTTTACTTGCTGCATCTTCCTGCTGAGTATTTTCATAAAGCCCCTGTGAATGTTAAATTATGTTTATATTGAAAAATCTCTTAATCATCCTCCGTTTAAGCTGTAACACATTTTCAAAGCAAAATCTTTCCTGCCTGGCTCTTTGCAAACTGTTTACATACAGTGATAGATGTTGGCATCAAGGAAAACAGCTTCACTTTATTTTGCAGTAACTGTATCATCAAGTGTTAGCTTGTGATGAAGCATGAAATAAATGCTTATATCTTCATTTTATTTAGCTGTGCTTTTTATTCTGCTTTGCTAAATAGGTAATTGCCTATTACTGCATGTAGTACATCTTCCTTTCTAGTAATAGTTTGCTTTTGTGCTATTCTGCTTTATTATTATAAATACATAAAATTATTTAATATTCATTTTTTTTTAAACCAGAATCAAGACTTGAAGGTTGGCTTTCAGTACCAAACAAAGGAAATATAAAGCGGCATGGCTGGAAGAAACAGGTACCAAATGATTGCTTCTTTTTTCCTCAACTCCCTTGGAAAGTTTTTTAGGCATATGGTGAATTGGTTTTACAGCTCCCGTTTAAGAACCAAACAAAATAATTAGAGTAATGCAGTGTGTATACATTACTTTATTGAAGAGAAAAAAAAACCAATAAGACAATTAAAGTCCATTATGAAATCTGCAGTAATAACATTGTGCAAATTTATGACAGGTGGGTGAGAAAATGCTTTACAATGGGCATCTTGGAAACATTAAAAAATCCCATTTCTTCTTTGAGTGAGCTTCTTTATAATCGTCTTACTGAAAAATTAACTCTTTATGCAACTTTACGGGAGAGAGTAGGGAATGCCACACATGTTCTGAATGCTATGGCAGAGTGCATCACACTGTAACTTGCCACACATAATTTCCAAGGGTACTTCTGTCTCCTTTACTTTTAAAATAGTCAGTCTCTCTTGAGAAGTACTGGTTTAGTCTCAGAAACTGGACCTCTGTACTGGAATTCCCACTCTAAACAAAGCAGTATTGTTTTGCCTCTTCGGAGGTTATTATCTGGTTCTTTGAAACTTCAGATGCTCAAATTGAGATACCTAGAAGTTTAGAATCAGTTTCTGATTGTATTTTCTGGCTTTCCAGTTCCCCTCTTTGAACATCATTTAATATAACAAATTGCAAAAGTGAACGTGGTCACTAGAATTTTGTAAATTTTGCAAGTAATTTGTATGAAATAGTTTATTTCCCTGCTTATCTTCCTTACTTATGTTCAAAGACCAATGTTGGAAATTATTCAGTTTCATGTCAGGAAATTATTCATGACACTTTCAACTTAATTTTCTGGTTCGTGCTGAAGGATCCTTCTCAGATGCTCCTGTTTATGTTCACATTCTACAAGTGCTAGAAGTGGTTCCTACAAAATTTAAAGGAGAGCAATTTAATTCCTGTCAAAGAAGCACTGAAGTGTTTGTATTGGGCCTTTAGCTGCTGAACTCCTTTGAAGTAATCCATTTTTCAGTTCGTTAACATGACCTTCTTTATATAATTGAAGTTCCAGACCATTTTTACATCGGTATCAGTTAAAACCGCCACCTCTTCTAGCTTGCTGAGAGCGAGTGTAAAGCTCTGCCCTATTTCAAATAATGGCTGCTTGGAGTATTCTCACAGACCCTCTGATGAGGGGCAACGTGAACAAGTGACATTGAAAATGCTCGCTTACTGTGCATTGGAGCCTGGGGTTTTCTACAGGTACTTCAAATGCTTTACAGTTGGTTTCTCTTCTGTTTGCTAATAGGGAGATGAAGCAGAACTGCAGGAAATTACAGGGCAAGGTTAAGAATGTTCTTGGTGTGCCATATTTGAGTCAAACGCCGATAGTGTTTGCATGTTCCTCAGGTGTCTTGCGAAACACACCTATTTGCAAATCTGTTCCACAACTTGTTCTGTCTGATAGCTTCTCCAGGTTGCTCTCAGAATTTTGGCAGTGTCCATGAACGGAAGTGACTGTGCCTAGGCACAAGTCATGTAGCTTTATTCTGCTCTGGATTATCTAAAATACTGCATCATTTTCCTGTCAGAATACCTCCAGCAGCCTTTGCTAGTTGTTTTCTAGAAATGGAGGATATTCTTGCATCCTCTGATGATTAAAATTTTAAACTTACATTCTTTCACTGGAGAAGCTGCATTTATCGTATCTGAGCTTCTTTAGGCATGCCCATTATAGGCATACTTAGTTCCTTCAAGATATTTTCGGCAGTTACTCCATTCACACTTTCCTAGTTTGAATAATAGTTCTTGCACTTTCAAGGAATTTGAGCTACAGATGGATGCCTCTCTTATAAAATGAGTCATGTTGACGAGATTCTTTAACCTAGCTGAGGTTCAAACCAGTGAGCCACAGCAGTGAGGGGCTGTGCTGACTTACGTGTGTATTCTGTTGGCTGAACTGCAGTGCATCTGAAACAAGCTGGCTTGTAGTCAGCCTCCTTGAATGCTTCTGTTCCAAATCCTCCTGCGCTTTCAGTTTTGGGGTTAGTGGGAGGTATACAATCTCAAATATAGGTGTGCCCAGATTAATTTAAATTAAAGGGAAAGCAAAATTGCATTAGCAGTGCAATTGGATTGATGCCTGAGTTGTCATAACTTGAGCTGCTGCATTTCTGACTCAAATGTCAGTAGCACTAATGGTTTTGCCCCATGCCCTCCAAGTCATTTAGCTTAAGTTAGAAAGGGGCGAGTGTGGGAGACTCATTTTAGAAGAACCACTTGAGTTATACCTCAAGATAACACTAAAATGGGTTAGCCATATTTTTGTCTGGAGCTTCATTTCATCTCAAGTGGAGATAATAAAAATATCCTTCAAAAACCACTGTAAAGCAGAACTACTGTCAGAAGATTTTTTTTTTGTTTTTTGGTATGTTCACAACAGAGTATTGAAGCTGTAGTGGGTAACTTGTCTTTTATGAGGTTAAATTGTTCTTTCACCGAGACTTATATGCAGTGTGATAACTGAATTCCATTGCAGTCAGAATTTGCATTTCTTACAGTAGTCATCTTAAGGCCTTGCTTTTGTCTATGAAAGGCAGAGTGCATACTTCAAAGACAAAGGCGGCATTAGCTTTCTGTTGCAGTAGATCAAAGGAATTCGGGCACAGACTCTTTTTCTTCAGTGGGGAAAATGACAAGAGGCTCACACCATTGCAACTTAGTACCTATTCAAGTTGATCAGGCTTTCTATTAAAGAATCCTTCCTGAGGGGCTGAAAGTCCTTTTAGTCAGGGGAGAAAATACCCTTTGTGGCTTTTTAGGTGCATTTCAGTAGGTGAGATGTACTACTGTAGTACGCAGCTTGTGCAACATGTTTTTAGAACACTGTTCTGTACACTTGCTAAGGTAACTTTCATATTCAGGTCTCCAGGTCAGAGATAAAGTCCTGTGTAATGAGGAGGTTCAACCTTCTCTTATAGGAGGAGTAAACACCATTTACTTCAATTGTCAGTATCTGCATGGTGCAGAAACCCGTTCAGTTACCAGTATTTGGAATTCAAGATGAACTGTTCATATATTCGCTCTCGCACTCTCTTGCTTTTCTGTCCTTTCCCCTGCTCCTAGGTCATACTATGCCTGAATCTGGAGCTCAATATAGACAGAGCAGTCAGTCTGTCTCTTTTTAATCCACTTTAGTACCTTGTATGTTTTAATACGTTGTTTCTAAACCATTTGAAACTGCAGGGAAGGGATCTGCCACAGCTGTCGTCGAGCTTGTGCTTATGGGCAGTTTTGGCAAAAGCATTGGACGGGCAGCTGCCGTTGAAGAGCAACAGGCAGTGAATTCTACAGGCTTGAGCTCACTGGGAAGTGCTTAGGTTAGAGGTGTTTAATCTTAACTGCCCTGTGGGTCACGAAACTTTTTTTCTGAGCAGCTTGCTTTGTTTTTCCTGTCATATGAACAAATGTTTCTAATTCTGTGTGATTGTGAACAGCACTGGAAGAGCATCTGTGTACTTTAGGATGAGGGACAACATCATTGGGACGGGTGGGTGGACACTGCAGTCATAGCCAGTATTTGGGAATTCTCTTGGAAATAGGGCCTGCAGATCACTCCTCTATAAAACTCATGGTGCCTACCCAGCAGCTCTTGCTTATTCCCCAGAATCCCATGCATTCTGCAGTACTCTGCTTTTTCAGTGGCATGGGATAGGTATAATATATTAATCTGCAGATTTTGAGCAAGAACTTTTAAAACACTTGAAGATACTCAAAAACCCATTACCAAAAGTTTCTGTTCTTTAACATCTTTACCACCTTGGAAAAAACTGTGTGGTTTGACCTTTAAAGTGACATGTAGGAAAAGAATGGCCATCTCTTTTCTCCTCCTCTGCAAACCTTTCCCTTACTGTCTCAGTGTATTCCTAGATTTGGAATGTACATCAGACCTCTGTTTCTACTGGTTCATTTTGACTCTTTATTTTACCAGTCCATTAAATTGAAAGTGTAGGAAATAGCTGAAGCTGTGAGAATCCCTTCAAGCCTACCAGTAGTTTGGTGCAAAGTACCAGTGAATCCTGCAGGTTTCTAGAACTAGAGAAGCTGCAAACAACTTTAGCAGTAAGTAAGTAAGATTCTGCACTCCAGGAGTTTCTCAGTGATACAGTAATTTTCATAGTAACACACCAGTAGCGATTGAAGTTTGTGTGCAGATAGACTTGCAGGGTCATCACAAGCATTTCAGGGTGCTCCAGTGACAATACACAGTCACTGCAGCTTGTAGCATTGCGCAGCTGTCAGTAGTATAGCTGCCTGCGTGATGATTTAAATATCTCCTGATATTAGTTTAAAAACTTTAATTTACTCAGCGTTTTTAAGGAAGTTTGGAAGTACAGTAGGATAAACGTTGCTTTTTAAAATGCAATTTTAACTTGGTTTTACCCTTTCTTTCCCCAGTATGTTGTGGTGAGCAGTAAAAAGATACTGTTCTACAACGATGAAAAGGACAAGGACCAGTCTAATCCATCCATGGTACTAGATATAGAGTAAGTAAAGTTACTGTTGGTTTTGGATACGAAGTGGTGAAAGAGCGTTTTGTGTGAGATAACTTATAACAAATCTAGAAGCTTGGAATCAAGATTCCATAAATAATTTTTAATTTCCCATACTAGTTGGAAAATGTCTGTTTATCTGTATTTCAGGGTGCTGTTAACAGAAGATACTACTTTTTCTTTGTCCTACTATTGCTAAAAGTTAGAGCAAAAGTTAAATATGCAAGTGTGGCACTGTCTATAGTCCCTGGTCTGAATTTACAGAAATGAAGAGTCTCGTTACGACAGAGAAGGGTCAGAGACAGTGGAACCTACATATTATGCCATCTTTTTTTTATGATTCAGTGTAATGACTTGTTTTTCCAGTTGCTTCAGCAGCTGCTTTCAAAAGCAGGGCATGATAGTTGTGGGATAGATAGGGAACTGGCTGCCGCCTTTTAGGTCTCATCCCTTTGTTTCATTCGTTTTTCTTGCTGTCTGAGAATGGATCAGTGTTGATCCAGCCCAAAGCATTTCTAACTTTTCCAGATGGTTTCTGTTTAGAGTGACAAAATAAATTAATTGTGATCCCTTTACATTGGTTATACATGAGGAAAATTGTGTCAAATATCACTGAAGCCCATCGCTGATACATGACTGAGTGTGGTGTTTGAACAGCTGATCGACATTATGGGACCTTGTTGAGTAGTAATTGAAAAAAGGTTTTTAAATTCATGAATAGTCTATGAGTGACTAACAAATACAGTGGTCTGGAAGGAATCTCAAACTCAGGAAGTGCTTAAGCTGCCAATTGCTCGTAACCAGGAAAAGAGTTATTTTCTCTTTGAGCTGTTCCTTATTCTCTTTTCATAAACATCTGTTACGGCAACTGTTGAAAACAGGATTTTGGGATAGATGGACTTACAGTCTTGACCCAATATAAGATATGTTTGTTCCAATTTTAATAGCATTTTCAACAGCTGGTGCCCCAGATTGCTTTTGTGATGTTCTGGCATTGATTGTTTATCAACTGATAACACGATTTAGTAAAAAAAATTAGTGATTAGTACTATACTTCATACGAGCACTTCCATTAGCAATAATCAGTTAGACTTCCCAATGTTCTGAGGAAGAATTTGAAAGCCTTTTTCACAGGTAAATTTGCCATGATGGATCTTGAACTCGTTGTAAGATAAACCTCCTTCCATGCCATGAAATGTTTTGGTCTTACTTGGGTAGACAAAATCTATATGGTTTATGAATTATTTATAAACAAGATTTATCAGAACTTCAAAGCGCTTTAATAAGTGTTGAAAAAACATACATCGTCTTTTAGCATGTCCTGATTCATGTTTCTTCTAATCTAGTAAGCTGTTCCATGTCCGGCCTGTAACTCAAGGAGATGTATATAGAGCTGAAACTGAAGAAATTCCTAAAATATTCCAGGTAAAAAGAAGTGTATTCTCATTTCTATTTAACTCTACTGAAAAAGTTTGGTAGCTTCTTTGAAAAGGATATAAAAATACGTAGTGCTTCAACAATAACACAGCGGTATTCTTTTTCAGATTCTGTATGCTAATGAGGGGGAATGCAGGAAGGACTTGGAGGTAGAACCAGTACAGCCAGCAGAGAAGACAAATTTTCTAAATCACAAAGGCCATGAATTTATTCCAACGTTATACCACTTTCCAGCCAACTGCGAGGCCTGTGCCAAACCTCTTTGGCATGTCTTTAAACCTCCTGCTGCCCTAGAATGCCGAAGATGCCATGTGAAGTGCCATAGAGACCACCTGGATAAAAAAGAGGAATTAATTGCACCGTGCAAAGGTATCCTTGTGGTTTTTTGCGTTCTGTGTTCTCCGCATGCTTGGGCGAAGCTACTAAACTATCAAAGACAAACAAAAAGCACTTTAGTTTAAAGGTTTTCTACTCTGTAGTTATATGATTTTAGATGCAAAAGGTGCTCCTCAGATAATTAGCTGTTAACACTGCTTATGAACAGGCAGCTGTGACCAGCCTCTGTAGGGAGGTCTTGGGTGGTGTAACTGACGTTGCTCTGCTGAGGGTCCCTAGAGGTTTGCGCCCAAGTGCCCGCAGCTCCTTGGTTCCCAGACCATTCTCTCTTACCCGAGGCCTGCGTTAGGGACAGTGCAGTGGCTGCCTCACCAAGCTGTGCGAAGACCTTCTTCAGCCACTTCGCGGACGGGTGTAAAGGCTTCCTCTCTGTGCTCCTGTGGAGTGGATTATTTCAGGTGTTCAGGTATACTCTGGAATGCAGCCACACAACTTTCCAGCTTATTAAGACTGAAATTGGTATAAGCCTTCTCATTTCTTGTATATTAGTGTTAGAATCAAGAATCTTAATGCGGAGTGACAAATACTGAAACTCATGATTTCCCCTGCTGTTTGTTGTCTTCCAAAAATACGTAAACAATTCCAATACAAGTAGGTATATAGGTGCCATTGTTCTTTCCAGTGGCACACCTGGTATGTCGTAGCTCTGACTTTGATAACAAGTCCCAGCTTTCACTGAATCATCTTCCTCCTTTTACTTACAGTGAGTTACGATGTAACTTCAGCAAGAGATATGTTGTTATTGGCATCCTGTCAAGATGAACAGAAGAAGTGGGTGACTCATTTAGTAAAGAAGATCCCTAAGACACCACCGTCTACATTTGTTCGTGCTTCTCCTAGAACTATGTCTACAAGATCGTCAGCGAATCAGTCATTCCGAAAAGTTGTTAAAAATACTTCTGGGAAAACTAGGTGAGAAACTACAAAAGCTATGGAAAATTTTAATTAAAAAAAGAAGTCTGTTTATAAATCTTACTTAATATGAAATAATTCCATAGTTATGACCATTGAACTGCCGATCTCAATCTTTGCTCAAATCCTGAAGGAAGGAACAAACAGAATTCTCCTGCTATTGTGGTGAATTTATCAGTTCTTTGGATCTGGCAAGGCAGTGTAGAGATGGCAGTGCCTGGCCTGCCACTGCGTGTGAGGGAGCTGCTTGCGTTTTTTCCTGTTTAAAGGCAAGACTCAGTAGACAGAGCAGCAGTGGCGTTTACCTGCAAGGATCATCTGCAGAGTCAGTCACGGATTAACTCATCGAGCTTGCATAAGCCAGAAGTCTTCTGCACATGGGGGTGTAATGACAAACTGACAGATGTTCAGTCTGCTGTTGTGCCATTTCTTTTGGTGTGAGGCAGCTTAAGTATTAACTCCGTTCTTTCTCCCTGCTTGCTATTCCCTGTCTTCTCCTATCCCAGCAGTTGTTTTTGTGAGCTTTTCGTGACCCCTGCATTAACCAGGGCCAGATGTAAAATACGCTATTTTAATGCTAGGTTACTGTAAGCTGATTTTTAACCTGCATTACCTTCCTATTAGAGCATGTGTGTTCCTTTTCCCTCAAAATAACCGATTGGGTTGACAGTTATGAAGTGGAAAGTAGTGTCTGGGTAGGGAAAGAGTCTACCTAAATTGGCAGTGGTACCGAAATAAATGTCCTGCAAACATTCCTTGCATAAAGTGCAATAAAAGCAAACTTCTGCATGTGAAGAGACACTGGACATATCGTGAAACATCTTCCTGCAGAGGAGAGTAGGGAAAAATCTGAAAGATAAAAGGGCGCTAATTTTCTTGTCCCCATAATTAACACTAAAGCAGAAGTGATCATCCAACATCCAAAAGCTTTTATAAAGCTTTGCAGTGTTTCCAAACTTATTTTTCCGTCAGTCCTCAACTTTCCAAGATTTACTGAAAAATGTTAGACATAGGCTTAGCCAGATCTTTTTAAGACTTTTGAATATAAATTACACCTGCTGATTTTACAATATGCATAATTAATAGCTGTTGTTTAACATCATCTTTGTTACAACAGTACCATTGAAGAAGTGCTGTTCTGTGGTTGAGAAAAATATGAAGTGCTTTTATATATCATGTGATACATTTATTTGAACAATAATCAGGATTCTAGAAACGAGTTACTAAAGGCAGACCTTTAAACACACAGATAACTCTAACAGAAGTACTCAGAACTGGTTAAAGAGCTCTTTTATAGAGCAGTAAAATTTTTCAGTGAGTCTTGGGCTACTTAAGACTGAAAGAGAAAGCCCATTATGTGATAATTAAAAGGATTAGGTGGAAGAATTTTGATACTGTATGGTCATAAATTCTGGAAAAAACCAACAGAAATGAAAATGTAAAATTCCTTAATACAGCTTTTAAAAGAGTTTTTTAAATGTGACACTGAAATAATGCTAATCAACATTGCTTACAGAAAAAGATGTCAAAGTAACTGAGAATCTTTTGAATGAGGTAGCATTCTTGCACAGTAAAAAAACCCCAAAAAACCAAAAACCCAACCCCCAAAATAATGAGCTCCCCCAAAATCAACCAACAAGCCAATGGGTTTGGAAAGAATGATTTTAATACACCATTTACATCCATCTTTAAGATGTATTAATTGGAATAATCTAAAACAACATTGGGAAGATCATAGTCCCGATTGCACATTTTAGAAACTATCCTCTGTTACTGAGTGTACAGATCCTTGCCTCCCCCCGCCACACCTCACCCTACGAGGAGTTCACTCTGTAAAGACAGTGCATACTCCTTTATTTCACGTTTAGACATTTAGAGTTGCAGACTTGCTTTTCCAAAAGACTGTTTGAATTGTATGTTTTCCTTTCCATTTGTCCTTGTGAGGTCCTCCGGAAGCTGTAAAAACCAGATTGTTTTTTAAGTTCTGTTTTAAGTCGTTTGTTTCCAGTTTCTGGGAGGCTCTTCAGATGAGCTAGACTGCAGCTACTGTAAACCTCATGCTAGGCTGTGAAGGGGGAATTCGCATGTGCACACACAGAATTAGGAAAAAAAGGGGGGAGATTAAAAACCTGCTATAGGCAGAACAGCTCTGGTATTCAGATGTCTCACAGCTGTTAGCTTTTCAATAGATTTTTTTTTTTTCAGCGTGACTATGTGATTTCTCAGGTTTTTCATTTTGAGATCTTAACTTTTTTCCAGGTCTTTTAGAGCTAATTGGAAAAGCATAGAAGGTTTCATCCATGCTCTTTTATGGAAGCCATAAAAATGGCTTAAAAAATGGATAAAAAATCCATTAAAAAATCCATAAAATGGATAAAAAATCCATTTTCTTAAATCAATTTATTGATTCTTTTCACTCTGCCTTAATAGCAATGCTGGTTTAGGGTTGCCTTTGCAAGAACAAGTTTGTAGCTAATCTCTTAGAATGAACAGATTTGAAACATATTTGAAACTTTACAGTAGCTCTTAAAGGAATGGGTCTGTTTGGGGAGATCTGTCATTCAGACAATTTCTGTTATTCCTGTTGGCATTTGTCACGTGAGAGTGTTAGACAATCATAGAAATACGTAAGTAGTGAATGGGAACTTTGTTAAAAAATGAGAAACGCTATCTTTAAAGCTCTTTCTTAAGATCCTAGAGCTACAGTGAACTTAATATCTCCCCAGCACCAGAAGGAGAAGAGCTGCACATTCCTGTGCTTTATCTTGTGTCAGCTCATGCTTCACAGATTTCCACAGTAAACTGATCTATTTTCCAGCAGAGAATTAATCCAGGGATGTTTTCACTAAAGAAATACCAAAAACACCCAGAGCAGAACAACAAAAAAACCCAACCCTAACCCCGCAAAAGGAAAGCATGTGGTTTTCTGGTGGGCTGGGAGTTGCAATGGTTCATAGAAGAGTTCAGAAAGCACCGGATCTGTCTCAAAAATGGAAGGAGGAAGGGGGAAGATGGTCTTCTGGTCTACTTAAAAGTATTGTGTGGAATCAGCTGTTCAGGATATTGCAGCCTGACGTTTTCTAAATCTGCTCTAGTGTATGGCCTCTGGTCACATTTGTCTCCATGACCCAATGGGATCTTCCAGCTTCTTGGGAAGAAATAAAGCTCTTAAGCTTTTCTGGCAATTAAGAAGTTAATACCCGCATGGTATCTTTAACTTCTTTAATTTTCCTAACAGAAATTTAGAGGCGCAGTACCCGACCAGCAAGAGTGCTAGGTGTGTGCGTGCTGCCAGCCCATCGTGCTGCGGGGAGACGTGTGCAGGAGGCCGGTGGGGAGCCCCCGCACCTCGCTGATGCTTGAGGAGCTGCTTGGGTGGCTTTTGTGGCGCGCCACGTCCTCATCAGACAGATGCCACTGGGTTGACTGGAATCTAGCGGGGCTTGAGTGGCACCTACAGAGCAATTCAAGCAAACAGTGAAAAGATTCAGAGTTACACTGAGCAAATAAGTGTTAGAAAAAGGCCAGATAGGAACTTCTTTTTCAGGCTGTTCTACTGTGGATGTTTTTGTGACTTTTTCAGACAAATGCGATGTTAGCTGTGTCTATGAACTGGCCAATAACTGCTGTCATTTAGTGCGATGGCCAGCCTGTGCCCTGATATCAGTACATATTCCATCCTCTATCTTTAGAAAGAAGAGGCATTGGATTTATTTTAGGAAGAACTCACTTCTGATGTACAAGATGTTTAAATGTAGATTATTAAATAAATTTACAGTGATCTTGATATATCGAACACTTAACTGGTGATTGCATAGAAGCTGAGCTAATCTGACAGCCTGTTGCTACTTAAGGGGGAGGATTTTCTGTCTTTTTTTCCCTGCTCTTCTGTCATTGGATCCTGGGTAAGTGCTTGAAATGATCCAAATTGGACCCTTCCAGGAAGGTCCACGGTTCAGTTTCCTCACTGTCAAAAAAAATGGAGACTTGCTTTGCTGAGCCTAGTCAGCAGAATCAGCCCCCTGAGAAGTGCAGCGATTGCCAAATCTGAGGACGGGTAAGTGGGAGGGTGTTCGCCTGGTGTCAGGAAGGTGACGAAGAGGAGGACCAGCGAGCCCTTTTCCTTTCAGGAGGCAGTGAGTTGATAGATGAGCTTCTCTGAACTCAAGGCACTGTACCGTGCAGTTCTCATCCTGGCCTCTCTACCTAGATGTGGGAGTAAGAGAGGCAGTGGTGATTTTTATGGGAGATAAATGTGTACAGTTTTTACTAAGTATCTGAAAATTGTTCTCTTGTCAGACAGTATAGCAGAACTTCATCTGGGTGACGGAGTCCTACCATGTAAGCAGGCACTAACTGTTTTGTCAAATGGATACAGATGTTAGCACATGCTTTAAGACATTTTAGTCTTTTAGGGTCTAATCCACCTTTCTTTGTGGTTGGTTGGCAGGACTTCACTGACTTCTTGGAAAGGTGTATCAGACCCATTAAAAGCAGCTTCACATATAAGTTCATCTTAAGTTCTTAATTTTAATAATTTATCACTAGTAAATATGAATCAGAACTTCATGATGAACTTGCTAGCATTTGCAGTACTGCTTCTAGATCTGAAATTGCACTTCATAGTTTATAGCGTGCTAATTTATACACATTGCATCAGCACAGTTGACGGTGTTTTGTGTTAATATATTCGGACTTGGGCACCTGATCAAGTTAATGCATGTTCAGAACCAAAGAAACAAGCCTCCCGCGCATCAGATGAGCTCTGCCAACTGCATGTGCGTGCTCCTAGGCCTACAGAGCCTTTTCTCGTCCCGCAAGTGAAAGAGGGTCACCTTGCATTTGCCATGAATACACCCATGATTGTTTACGTGTAAAGCTGCAGTAATATTACCATCTGTCTGATCCGCGTGTTCATTTAATGTTGTTAGAAATTAAGAACAGTTTGTGGAAGATTGTTTCGGTATGATCTCAATATTGTACCGTGTCAATGGAAAAAATACTCTGTTAACGTAAAATATTTTCTTCACTGAAGTGCTTGGCAACCAGGCACTAGTGTTACGAAGGTAATTTTTCTATTTGTTATTAATTGTCTGTTTTCTTCTTTGTTCCAGCTAACCACACGTACGGCGCTTAATGGAATCTCACGGGATGCGGTCTGAGAAGCAGGGCTTTTTTTAACCACACCGAGCAGTGCAGACAGGCTGTTGTTCCTTTCAACGTAACTATCACAGGCTTCAGGGTTAAGATTGCTATTACTGTCTCCTCCTTGCTTTGGCACAAAAGCACGCCGAGGGTGTTTAATTGCGGGTTTGCCTAAAGGTAGATTAGATTAATTATTACTATGTAATGCAAGTTAAAGCAAATAAAGCTTAGCTAGGTGTATAAAAAAAAAAGGTGCTGCCTTTTTGGATTTAAAAAAAAAAGCCTGTCAATCACGATGAAATGCAGCCAACTTTCTTCGTATCAGTGAAAGAAAAGGACTGTTTACCCTGTGAAGGGGATATTTATGGCAAGATGAGCATATGGAACGGAGTAGAGGAGGAAGGTTTCTCAATGAGAAGGACTGCAATTGCTTTCAAGACTCCCAAGTTGTGCTCTTGAAGACTGCAGAACTAGCTTAAAAATGAAGCCTTATCACTTGAACTTCAGTGCCTTCACTGCAGAGTTCTTAACAGCCTTAATGCTAACCACCCACTATGGAATGGATCAAAGTGTTAAATGTTTTGCATCATGCTTTACAAAATACTGATTCAGCAGGTTTGTAAAGGGGGGAAAACAAGTAATTGCCTTTAATCTATGCATTTTTGCCAAGCCATACTGAATTATTTTACTATTAGAGGCATTAGAAACTAACAGTAAAAAAACACCGAGTTTGGAAGCATATTTTGGGGTACATCATTTCTGTAACTGTATAGTGTATTGCCTTACAATTTTAAGTGATAACATACATTAAGTTAACAAACATTTAAGAAATATATGCACTGTTTGAAATGTAAATTATTCTTAGAACACTTTTACTGGGTTTTACGTTGTCCTTTTAGTGCCTTAATTTGAGATAATTGTATTATTGCCATGTCAATAAATGTAGAAATCTAAAACTAAACAAAGGAAACCTCTAAAAAAACTGTTGCATATCAGTGGGTTTTACCGCATTTTAATTGGCTGAAGTATTGTAGATGCTAGATGCATTTTCTAAATTAAGTACAATCTTTGAATGAGAATTCCTCTTACAAAGAAAGACTGATTCTGTTTCATAAGCCAAGAGATGTGTAGGCAATGCAAAAAAAAAAAACCCAAACAAAACAACAAAGCATATAATACAAAAGCTCCGGGTAATTCAGGAATTTCAGTAAATGCTGTCAGACTCTTGCTTTGTAGCAGGAATACATTCATGGTATGGGCAGTATGGTTTTATTTTATTTTATTTCTTAACCAAATACCTCCTCAGTAATTTATAATGGCTTTGCAGTTGTGTATTAAATAAGAAGCACTGGAAAACTGATTCGTCCTTAGGACGATTTGCATGTTTCAAGTGGTATTGAAAGCCGCACTGATGGATATGTAATAATAAACATATCTGTTATTAATATGGTAATGACTCTGTGCTCATTTAATGAGAAATAAAGTAATTTATGGAAAGACCCTTTTGAAAATGACTGGCATGGTGTTTTCTCCTGGTGGCAGCTTATACACCTTTCTAAGCATTCACACATTGCACTGGTTTATAGTACAAGGTTCGTTTGCAATGTAAGGCCTAGGGGACTCTCAGACTTTTTTTACTATTCTAAATGAATAAGTAAATACAATATTAAATAAATATTTTTCATTCCCTTATTCTTGTGGCCTGCTGTAGTAGCCTAATTCATATGTATTATTCAATCACCACCTTGAGCGTGCCTTGTGATGGCTTCGTCTTTCACGATGCAGGTTTGGAGCCCCACTTATTTGGGGGAGGGACCCCCATTCAAAAGACGAAAAACACTGGGGTGGTTTTTGGTGGTGGTGGTTTTGGGGTTTGGTTTTTTTTGGAACAGCCTGTGCACACCATGCTGTCAGGCGTCCATAAATCTCCCTGGGTAATCCTCCAAGGCCTGCAGAACAATGGAGTAAGTCAGGACAAATTACATGTGAATGATTTTATGTCCTTAGAGGGTCACAGAGCTGGGAAGTACTAGATAAATAGAAGTAGGTGATGTGGTAATTTCAGGAAGTTCCCCTGTGCTGAGCTTGCTCTATCAGAAATGTCAGTGATTTTCCAGGCTGTGGCTGGAGCCCGCTACAGACTACCTTCCACATCGCCAGTCACTTAGACTGTTAGCTTGCAAAGCAATACAACGGGTAATTATGACCTGCTTTAATCTCCTATCGCACACGCCAAGAGGAAATAATACAGTAATATCATTAAATATATCTTAAATATGTACGTTATTATAGGACATTCAGAGTAATAGAAAAGGCCTATGGTCAGGTCATTCTCCAGACCCAGATTAGGTTTCGGGTTGCTTTTCTGATTTCCTTTATGTGTAACTGACTCAAAACCTCTTGCTTGGATGATTTCTTAATAAAAAAGTCGTATCTTGCAGTTCCGTATTTTATGAATCTGAAAAATAGCATAAAACCTGATATGAATAGACAACGACTAGTGGGAAGAGGGAAGGATTGTGGAAAAAATGGGTTTGCTCTACAGCTCGGCACATATTATCATTTCCCTGGCATTTTAGCAATGCTGAAATTCCGCAGTTCTTTTTAGATGCTTGGGAAAAGAGCAGCAGGCATAAAGTGTAAAATTACATTAACTTGTATGTCTGGGATCAGTTGCAACTAAAATGCTGTAATAATATAGTCTAGACATGCAAATTACCGTTTGTGGGTTCTGGTATACTGATGTTGGCACTTATTTACTGTAAGCAAGGTGCTTATCTACAGGAATAGCTTTGCTTTGCATAGCAAATTCAGCCAAAGGTTTCTGCTGTTAGGAAAAGTAATGCCTCCAATATTTCAGGGGAAAAAAAAGTAGTTATGGAATCTTTAGCAAGCATCAGTTTTACTATCTGGAAAAAAACACCAGTGTACTGCCGTGTTTGCTACAGCTCCACTTTTTCTGGTGCTTGTCTTTTTATTTTGCGTAGCTTTTACCCTTGTCGCTAACGATTCCTCTCACGGGAATATGTTGCCTACACTCATCTAATGCAGTGCCAGAGCGTCATCAGGAGCTGTGACTGTGGGAGCGAGGAAGAGCTGGCATAAATCAGTCTGCCTTCCTTCAGGTCGGGGAAGCTGTACTTGGAGAGTTTGCAAAATCAGCACGTCACACCATTTTGACCATTTTTTATTGATTTGCCTCCACTTTTTTCCAGTTTCTATTACTGTATTAGGTTAAAAGTTAATTAAAATTGGTAGAATGCCAAAATTTGCTCTTTTCCATCCCCTCTCCAAGCCTCCCTGTTCCCGCTGAATGAAACAGGAAAAGGACAGGGTAAGAGTAGCCAACTGCAGCCGGACAGGGCAGGCAGTGGGAGCAGGACTCTGCCTCTCCCGCAGGTGGGATGTAGCAGCACCCTCCCGGACCGCGGCTAGCAGCAGGTCAGCAATCCTGCAGATCCTGGGGCGGGGGCGCGCAGCAGGTGCTCAGCTTCCCTCTCAGCTGCCGAAACTCTACAGGGAATTTTTTATGCGTTAGTTACCAACATGAAAAAAGCAAATGGGGGTTTTGTTCTTTTCCCTTCCCCCAGATGTACATCCACAGTCACCCAGAGCGCACAAAGTTTGAAAATGGCTGAAATGCAACAGGTACCGCTGAAATGGAGGGTAGTGCGGATGTTTAAACATCTCCTGGATTGCCGTGTTTTTCCTTACCCTGCCATCGCATTTTCAGTATCATCTCACTAGGAGTTGCGCCTTATCAATGCTCCGTTTTGTGATTGCTGTGAGACAGGGATGAGGGGTAGCAGTGCCTGGGCTGTGCCAGGCCCTGGGCCCCCAGGTCAGCTCCAGGAGCCGCCCCTGCTCAGGACAGCCCCAGTGGCCTCCATCTGGGCCTCGCTCAGCCCTGAGTGGTGCCACAGTTTCCTTCGAGGATCTTGTTTCTGTTCCTCATTTTCTGGGTGCTCATTTGAAGACAAAGTTTGCAGTGCAGGAAAGTGGAATGCTTACCCTTATCGTGAAAAAGAACTTTTCTTTAAACAGGTAAAGCACTGTAACATATCAGGACAGTGGAAAAATCAGACCTAAAGCACTTAAAAGTAGGATTATTTTGAGTTTAATATGCAGCCAATTATCTGGAAGACAGGAGTTAATAATGTGACTTGATCCTGCCTGTGCTGTGAATACTCGCTCATTAAGACATTTAAAGCCTGAAAATACATAGGAAGGTTCCAAAGAACATTATGCTCCCCACAGAAAATAAAATGTACATTAATAAATGCACCTGTCAATATATTGTATAACGCATCTTCCCCTTTAAAGAAACAAGAAATGTAAATGCAGTATTTTAATTCCTGAGAACTGCTACCTTTGCTCCATCGGAGGCACCACGCAGGTGCCTAAAGCATGCCTTGCAAAGGGGCTTGCCTCGCTTCCCCGCACCCTTCACTGCGTGGCAGCACCTGCGTGCACTGTCTGAGGGTACACCTACGACCTGTGCTCCTTGGAACAGAGCCACGGGACATTTCATGGAGTAAAAGCCGTTTCTAAACACATCTGGACTTGCTCCGACCCATCTTCCAGCATTAATAAATCCTGCTGGGCCTGTTGGCCTGCACACAGTATTGTGCTAACGAGACAGCCACAGCTTTTGGATCCAAGCTGGCGTGCACCCAGCCAGCTCAGGATGGGAAGCAGCCGTGCTCAGGTGGCCCAGCAAAAGGCCACGGAGACACAGCCGGGGCACGCAGTTCTGCTGTCCCCATGTCCCTGCGATCCAGCCCAGGGTTCCCTCAGGACTTGTCTGCACTAATAAAAAAAGATACATTTAATAATGTTCAACCAATCTTTCACAATTTTAATGTAGTCAAGGTGATCTGTACTTCACATTTACACATCAGGTTGCACTCTTTGTCTCTATACTCCTCATGTTGTTACCAAAGACAGGCCTCCACTTTGTTTCCAAAATGACTGTTTCTTACTAACCTTCTTATTGGGTGAGAAAATAGCTAATTACTGACCTTCTGACTGTGTACAAAAAAAAAATATAGTCACTGAGATGATGTTACAGAGAGTAATAATGAGGAGACAACCAGAAGTAGTTAATCACTTCAAGGTTCTTCTATATGTCAAGTATGTTATGGCTGCTTCCAAGAACGTCCTTATTATCTTCCTTAAGTTGGCAAACTTACAGCAAACTTTTACTGTCCTGAGATGACTCAATACCTTAGAAGAATAATGTGAGGAAGGGTCTCCTTACCCAAATGACCACCGAGACACTGAGTGTTTTGCCGATGTAGCAAAATTGGATACGCACGTGCAAAAAGGCAGCCATCCCAATGAATACGTAACCCTAGGTGGAGTTATGTATTAGGTAAGTGAAATTGTAAGAATATTTTGTGTATAAATAAGGGGTGAATACCCCCGGTAAGGTGTACTAGATTTGTGGGGTTTCCCCCAGCACCCAACGTCGAATAAAGCAATATCTCCTCTCTAAACTACGTTTGGTTTTGAGGGCTTTTATTTCAGGTAACAATGTCACCTTGTGTAAGATTCAAGGAAACCAGCATCTGTCTATTGATCCCCTCCTTAAGGAAAAAGGCCCAAAGGTGTTACGGCAGGAAGAGGCCTACGCAAACGCAGACGAAGAAAAGCAGGGTGCTGGTTCTTCATCTGGAGGTCGGGAAGAATTTTCCTCCAGACACAAACCCTGATTCTTCTCTTTCGGCGCAGCACCCTCTAGTGCCTTTGCCAAAGCCTGGAAATGAACGGTCTGTGATTGCCCTAGACCTCATCTTCGAAGGGTTACTCTAAAGGGGGGAATGTATTCAGTGCAGCTTCAGACTGTAAAGCATTCAAATTTAATTTAGGAGCCACAGATAAACGGCCTCAATACAGGCCACTGTTGGTATTAAGAACAAATGGCTAGAGAGGAGATACCCTGCACCTAGACTCATGGGCAGACAGCTGGGATCTCCTCTCACTTGACTAGATGGTTTACAGGATCTCACCCTGGAATTAAAGCTTTTGTCTGAGTAAACTCCATCTCAATTCAAGATCCATCTTAATTTCAGCATACCACCCATTGGAGCTTCTCTGCGAAATGTAATCCTTGTTCCCCAAAAGTTCCTTTTCATGTCTAGGGGCCTATACTGGACAATAAAATCAACTTCCGTTCTTCTCCTCCATAATATACTGAAAAGACTGAAATCTGTAAGCCTTCCCTTACTTTCAAGACCTGGATTATTTTACGGCTATTTTGTACATCCTCCTTCCACTATCTGGAATTAAGTATCACATTTGGTGAGCAACATGTTTCTCAAAGATCCTTCTTTCTTTGGGTATAGAATCACAGAATCACAGGGTTGGAAGGGACCTCTGGAGATCATCTAGTCCAACCCCCCTGCCAGAGCAGGGCCACCTTAGAGCAGGTTGCACAGGAACGCATCCAGGTGGGTTTTGAATGTCTCCAGAGACGGAGACTCCAGCACCTCCCTGGGCAGCCTGTTCCAGGGCTCTGCCACCCTCAAGGGAAAGAAGTTCCTCCTCATGTTTAGGTGGAACTTCCTGTGCTTAAGTTTGTGCCCATTCCCTCTTGTCCTGTCCCTGGGCACCACTGAAAAGAGCCTGGCCCTATCCTCCTGACACCCACCCTTTAAGTATTTGTAAGCATTGGTAAGGCCTCCCCTCAGATGTCTTTTTTTCTAGGCTAAGGAGACCCAAATCCCTCAGTCTTTCTTCATAGGAGAGGTGTTCCAGTCACTTCTGTAGAAAAAGCAAGGTCAGAAATGCAAAGGTAGACAACAAAACAGGAGCTCTTGCAGCTGCAGCTGGCAGAGGGGCTGGTGGAGGCAGGAGTGCTGCGTTTCTACAGGTGGTGGCTCGGAGGGGTCTGAGGAAGGGATGTTTCAGGCGTTCTCTTCCTTTTTATGTTTAAGCACTGCTTTAGTTTCTTTAATCACAACCTAATACCAAAAGCTCCTACAGAAGCAGTTGAGACTCATGTCTCACGCCTACTGCTTTTCATATCTTTAAAACTGCTTTTATTGTTCTCAAGGCTCCTAGACATCGCTATTACAGCCGTCTTTCAGCGCTCCTTATCTGTTATCTATCACCGAGTCTTAAAAACTGTAATTGCTGGTAGATTAGTCGTCTCCTCCCCGCTTAAGAAAGTTCTGTTGACAATTTTATCTCTTACCCAACTTTTTCCTATAACCCAAACGTATTCCATCCACAACAGCCTTTTTTCTTCTTCTTTTTCGCATNCCCGCCGCCCTTCCGCTCCTCCTCCTCCTCCCCGCCGCCACCGCGCCCTCCCGGCACACGGCGCGCCGCCCGCCCGCTCCGCCATGCCGCTCTTCTCAGGTGAGCCGGCCCCGCCGCAGCCTGGGGCCGGGAGGGGGCAGCGCCTGCGGGGGCCGTCGCCTCAGCGACGAGCTCTCCTCGGCGGCCCCGCCGCCCCCGCCCGGGCCCTTCCCGCCGCCGGGGAGGGGGGGGGCGGGCGGGGGCTCCGCGG
>VXBO01009338.1:140355-163584 GCA_013400135.1 Rhinoptilus africanus
CCGGCCGCTCCGCCGGCCCCCACACGTGTCCGCCCGGGCGATGGCGGCACCGGGAGCTCCACGGGACGTGTGGCCCGGCCCGGGAGGCGGCTGAGGGGGAAGTGTCGGCCTGGCCCGGCTGGGGCGAGGGGCGAGTGCTGTTGGCGGCTGGGAGGGCCCTTTCGGCAGGGCTCGGCCGTGCCGGCGGGTGCCAGCCGCGTACCGCCTGCGGTCCCGCCTGGGGATTGCCCCTTCTTGGCTTATTTGTGTGTTGTGCGAAGGTAAGTGCTGCCGTCTGTCAAGTGAGGCGTAACCCTGCATCCGCGCCTCCGAATTTATTTAGGTGCATCTGCCTCCGCTCTCCTAAATCCATTATTTCCTAGTTAGAACCAGAGCGGTCGGAACTGCCTTAGATTGCATCGCGTTGCACTCGCCCTCCTTGCTGTGAAGGAAAATTTCTAGTGGAGTCTGCAGGAGCCAAACTTCCTCTGACTCTTCTATGACCAGTTAATGGCTTATTTATGTTTTGCAAGTCTGGCCTCTCGGGGCTTTTCAGTAGATGAGGAACAGGTCGTAGAAGGCCTCAGTACACAGTTGTGTCCCTGTTTCTCCACTGTTTTAATTGTGGTTGGCGAACCGGGATGATGTCAGTATAACAGGACTTTTCCTGAACTCTAGCACATCTGTATAAGCTGTGCTTTCTGTTCAGTGGGGAAAGTTTATCCTTCCTTTTTCTTAGTTTCTGTTCTCAAATTAACAATTTTCCCTTTTATTTTGGAAACTTTTGATGAAATTTTGGTTGCGATCTCTGAAGAGAAGACGCTCATACTCTCCAGTTTCCTCCTCTTGAGTGCTGAGTTGTCAAAACTGGTGACACTAAAGACTAATAATTGCTAACTGTTCCGCATATGTAGCGGTGGGTGCATGACTGTTCAAAAATGCAAAACTTAAAAGACTGTGCCGCAGACAGGTTCAGTGAATGAGTGGGTTGTCTTCCCAGAAAATGGGAAAAGACTTGTGCTTGGTACGTCTTAAATATGCAAAATAATAAATGTGTTTTTCAAAAAAAATCAGAAGGTTGGGCAGATCAGAAAGTACTTTCTGCTAGAAATACTGAAAAGACAGTCATTTGAGTTGCTTTGTACGCTAATTTGGACTAAGTTTTGGTTATTCTTCCTTGTTACCCATCGCAAGCACTGCATGCATGTGAAATCTGAACCGTCTTGTAAGGTTTTTTTAAATCACAACTTTTAAGACTTTTGTGTTGGAAAAACCCTAGAGTTGCCATAGTATATTTACTTAAAGTTTTTTAGGATTTTTTTAGAAATTCTTTAGGGACTTTTTAGGATGTCAGGTAATGGTAGGACTAGAGGGAATGGATTAAAACTAGAGATGGGTTGTTTCAGAATGGACGTTAGGAAGAAGTTCTTCACCATGAGGGTGGTGAGGCACTGGAACAGGTTGCCCAGAGAGGTGGTGGAAGCCCCATCCCTGGAAGTGTCCAAGGCCAGGCCGGATGGGACTTTGAGCAGCCTGGGCTAGTGGGAGGTGTCCCTGCCCATGGCAGGGGGGTTGGAACTAGGTGATCTTTAAGGTCCCTTCCAACCCAAACCATTCTATTAAAGCTGAAGCACAGGTAGAAGGAAGGATAGGGCTTTCAGCTGTGGTATTGCAGCCACCTGTTGTGCGCATAGGATATTACTGTGTGCTATATTTTGCAGATTTTCAGTAAAACTGCAGCTTGCTAAAGTAGCCTTGTGTACCTGTGATAGTGATTGGAAGTGATAAGGACGTGACCATTCATTAGAAACACACTCTTTATTCCAGGTATTTTTGGCTGCTCTTGGTTAGTACTAGCTTTACCAACGTGAAGTCAATGTTCCTTTGCAGTGTTCTGCCTAACGTTTCCGCTGGTGATCCCATTTCCAGTGTCAGGAGTTACACTTTGCATGACTAAATTTCACTTCACTTCTCAATTCCAGTCCTGCACCTTTACTGAGGTCCAGGCTTCTGGAGCTGCAACCCGTGCTGGGCTTTTGTCTGTATTTGCACACAGACATGATGTTTTTGTTGAATGTCGTCAAAACTCAGGAGGGTAGCAGCGACCGTGTCGTAAACAGCACTGTGAGGTTCACCTTTTGTTGAAAGGAAGCAGGAGGTAGGCTATTTTATGGGTCTTGTCTTGACGCACACTTACCTCCTCACGTAGCTCCACGTGAATGATGCTGGTAGTCGAAACTATGTCTGTCAAACAGTTGCTTTGCTTTTAAAGAACATGGTGTTGTTTGTTGTTGAAGGAGAACGGAAATGCTGTGAAAAACTGAATTGGAATCGCACGTCTGAACTTCCTTCAGAAATTTGCTTGCAATGAACAGTGCCAAGAGATTGGGAGAGTTGCTTTCGAGCTGCTTTTGTGAAGATTTTCCCGAAGAATTTCTGATGCTGTTATACACTCTTACTGCTTGCAAAGTTTCTCAGTGTTCATGTTACTTACAACTGTTTTATAGGATGTTTTTAGACTTGTTGGAAATAGTATGTTCTGATGTCCGAGACACCTTGTAGAAAAGGTGCCCTTTAGCTGGATTATTGACAAGTTTTAGGGTTAAAAACTGAATGTTTTGAGGTGGTATAAAATCTGCAATTTGAAATACTGAGTTAGCCTTGGTAATTATGTTCTTGTATATTAGGAAATAATCTAGTTTCAAAATGTTTTGTTTGCAGTTAATGTGAAATGGGGAAAAGAGAAATTCGATGGTGTGGAACTTAACACTGACGAACCTCCAATGGTCTTCAAAGCCCAGTTGTTTGCACTGACTGGAGTTCAGCCAGCTAGACAGAAGGTTATGGTTAAAGGAGGAACTTTGAAGGTAGAAATGCATGTTTTCTTGTATTATCTCAAACTTTATTAAATTATAACATAATGAGCGATTGCTATATTTCCAAGTCTTCCTTCCTTCATTGTATGTATTAAACTGACTACACTTTCCAGGAATAATTCTGTTTGGTTCATTGCCTACTACTAGAAAATACTGGCAAAAGTTTGTTGCTAAATGGCTGGGAGGTTCACTGCTGTTTTAAAACACTTCTTCGCTCTTTTATACCAAACGCTACTCTGCTTTGTTGGTTTTTTTTCTGTTCCTTTTTAAATGTTCAGAATCTGAATGCAATGTTTTGTTTATTAGCTTGTTCAAGAAAAGTTTCTCTGACACTCTTTTGCTGGAGACATTGACGTAGTGTTATATAGGCGACTTTCCTACAAAAAATTGTTTACATCTAAGCAGTGCTGAACAACAGATGAAGAACGTTATTGAAGAGATGACTTGGCTGCTTTTTATTTTAGTCAGATGAGACTTGATGATGCGTAAATAGTTAATACTGTGGAATCTTGGATGAAACACAATTGTATATTTAGAAATATGTGATTAATATTAATGAAAATAACTTTCTTGGGTTTTGCCACAAGATAATTAACCTGTCTTTTATTTCATTTCAAATACAGGATGATGACTGGGGGAACCTAAAAATAAAGAATGTAAGTTCTGAGGAATAATCAAATTTTACTAGTTCCATTTTTGTTTTGTCATCTAAAGAAAGATTGAAAGTTCTTGCTGTTGCTGTTTGAATGGTTAGCTCATTCTTAAAATTATTTATCACTAAAGTCTGATTTTTATGGTTATCATGCTTAAGCGTTTTTACAAAGTTCTCACCATTGATTTGTAAAAAACTTTTTTTGGTGTCAGTAGGGAAATTATGAAGTACTTGGGGACATATATTTCTTTCTTTCTTACAAGAAATTTTCTGGGTCAGACCAGTGGTCCTTCTGTGTTGTCTATTTGTGACCGTAACAATAAGCAATGTTATTTAGGGAGAGCTTGTGAACCTGGGCATTGTCTGCAGTCCGTTGTGCTTGTACCTCCCCAGCGTGGAAAAATTGTTGCATTACAAATGCTGAAGTTACAGCTCCGCCTATTTCCTTGTCTATCGAGCTGCTGAAATTTGTTCTCCTGTACTAAATAGCTGCTGTTTAAAGACAAAGCCATTAGTAATGGTTATTCATAGAATCACCGAATGGTAGGGTTGGAAGGGGCCTCTGGAGACCATCTAGTCCAACCCCCCTGCCAGAGCAGGGCCACCTTAGAGCAGGTTACACAGGAACGCGTCCAGGCGGGTTTTGAATGTCTTCAGAGATGGAGACTCCACCACCTCCCTGGGCAGCTTACCATACCTTTGGGTGTGGTATCTGGGCAGCTTATTCATGCCTTTGACTAGTTCCAAAAGAAAACAAAAAGTGAATGCATTTGTGTTTCTTACCTGTATATTGTCACTGGGAATCCTAAAGATTTTGTTCGGGGGGTGTTTTTTTTGGGTCATTTTTATTTCTGTAGGTGGCTTGTAACATCTGTTTGGTACAGGTTTTACTCTGTTTCTTTGCTGAGCAGATTGACAAAAGAAACATTACTCTTACCCTTGTAATTAGTTTGTAAGCATCTATTGGTAGCCTATAGCTGCAGCTATTGTAGCAAAGCTGTTTGGCAAAAACCACAGTACATAATACTCTTGTCATTTTCTGCATACTGTTAGGCTAATAGCTGCCTTTATTAGTTTTAATAACGCTATATACAAGTTCTAGGGATTTATTTACACTGTCAAAGCATTTCTTTCCATTCCGTTGTCCATGCTTTTCCTTAGCACTGTATTTTTCAAGGCCCCAGATAGCCATTTTCTTCCCCTTTGATAGATCTTACTGTGTAGATGTTCTGCTCTTGAATGTTGAAAACCTCCTTTTCCTTAGGCTAGTCCAGCACGCATGGTAACTTTGATTGCCTTTTTCCTCCCCCTTGAATGTGAATTCTCATGCCTAAACTTACGGGGTCATTTTTGGTTAATTTTCACTTTTCAATTAGTTATGTCCTCATAACTTGCCAGACCAAAGGATGGCACTTCCCTTTCCTGCTTGCTCTTCAGGTGAAAAAAATAATTCTGAACTCAGATATTACCCACATGTGTCTGAAGTGTTTCCTAGATTCTCGGCTAAAGATGAGGGATGTTTTTGTTGTTTAGGGTAGTCTGAATTTGAGAACTTGAGACGCTTGTCGATTGAGAAGCTCAAATATTCTTTATTTTTTCAAGTTGGAATTTAACTGCTCAGTTATCCTTGAATCCGAGGTATTTTCTAAGGCTTAAGGTAAAGAGGAATATTTGGACTGACTTGTTGAAGTTCCTTGATCCCTGGTGATCTATCAGGCAGGGAGCTTTTCTGAACACTTCACACTGGGGTATTCCACGAGTGTTAAATTTAGTCCTGATTGGAATCTGGCATTGTCAGCTGCTGGCGAGCTCACTGGGCTCAGTGGAAATGTCTAGCATGGATAACGCTGTGGAATTGTTCTCAGTGAGTATATTCTGCATAATGAGAAAGTTGAGGTATACCCTTAAGAAACAACAGTGCAGTATCAGTTCTCTAAACTAAGAGAAAGACTGTTTATATTTGGGGAAATAGAAATATGTCAAGAGATTAATGGTTTTGTTTTATTTTATTAACCGGAAATAATTGCCTTTAAATATTTATTACTATTTTTTACTGTGTTTCAAGGGGATGACCTTATTAATGATGGGTTCTGCAGATGCGCTTCCAGAAGAGCCAATTGCTCGACCCGTCTTTGTAGAAGACATGACAGAGGAGCAGTTGGCTTCAGCCGTAAGCATATTTCAGACTTTGTTTTCTTGTAAGCCCTTGAATAATTGCAAATTTCTAAATCCTTGCAGTTGATTAAAAGTGGATTTTGAAACTGTAATGTCAGTTCAGCACTTACAGCTTCTCAAAGAAACGCAAATTTACGTTGATGACCGAATTGGTAGCTGTGATGAAAAGTCTGGAATTTAATTTAAATGTCATATAAGTAGTGCTTTTTTTTCTTTAAGCAGGCAGCTTGGTAAATTTTCTAAAAATGGGATTGCTGATCTTTTTAGAGACAAAGTTGTATTGCCTTTGCTGTATTAGTGTCCTGAACTTTGCATGAATAAGGACTCTTAAATGTGCAAAATTGTTTCCTTCCTTCTTCATATCTGTGAACAGAAACGAGGGGTTGTTTGGAGTGGGGTGTGTTTGGAGTTTTGTTTGTCCTTGTTAGTAGCATTAGATAAACTTGTCTTTCTGAAAAATGGAAGTAAGTTTGGCATTAGTGGAATAGATTATATGTTTTCCTTGATGGGAGTAAAGTCTGGAAGAGCATAATTAATCTTTTTTTTTTTTATGAAGTAACTTCTGTTTGAGTTGTTTCCTTTTTTTACAATTTAAAAGGCTTAATTTTCTCATCACTCATTTAAATTAGGAGCTCTTCGTCATACTTAAAATAGTTGCATGACTGTTGTCAACTGCTCATGCAGAGTGGTGAATACTTTTGTGCGTGCCTGTATCAAAACAGAACTGTAGTTCAGGACTGGTTTTGTACTTCAGTATTTAATGGTTTCCATGACAACAGCAGGTGAAGGATGTTTATGTATTTTTGAGACTAACCCTATACACAGACTTTGAGATAACTGAGAGGCAAACAAGGAGATGATTCAGCATCAGATAACATTTTGAAGAAGTTGGTCACATAGCATCTCTCTGATTGAATTTTTGTTATACATTAAATTTCAGTTGTCTCTACTGCCTGTATTCATTAAAAATGGAATGCACAGCTAAATTAATTCTCTTTCCCCAAAATAATTAAGTGGCATTGGTATGCAGTGCTACTTCGGTTTCATTAAACTACGTGCTTTTCTCAACAACTACTCAAATATGCAGGATTAAAAAAAAAAAAAAAAAGAAAAATGTGATTATATTGTGATTTATAGTTGTTTCTGAAACTGGTTAGTTTAATTATTAGTTGGCCTTCACATTTGTCAAAACTTTAGGAATTCACAAGTTGTCTGAAAGGATCAAATTAATGATCTGCTGCAGAATTCTGGAGAGGAGTTTGAATAATGCTTTTGTTTCTAATAATGAACTTCATCTCATTCATAGTTTTACCGAAAACTGATTTTAATTAAAACATCAGTGTTTTGTACAAATGTATTCATGTGGAAATTTAATGGAAATAGAATTTTAAGAGCAAAGCTTGAATGAGGTTATAATTGAACTTTCTGAATGACTGCCTGCTTGAAGAATATGTTCATTAAACTAAACATGCACAGAAAAAAAACCCCAAAGCATTCCTGAATCCCAAAAGCACTGAATACTGAAATGATTAATATAATCAGAAAATGTGTCTGGAAAACTTCGTACAGTTTGATGGAATATTCCAGGTTTTATGCATCTTTGATCATTCCTTTTCTTAGAAGTTGATGTCCAATTATAGCGTTTATACAAAAATGGTTGCACATCTCTCTCAGACCTTCAAGCACCCTTGTAAATTTTTTGGTAGATGGAATTACCATGTGGATTGACAAACCTTGGCAACACTTGCTACATGAATGCTACGGTTCAGTGTATCCGCTCGGTGCCAGAAGTGAAAGAGGCCCTTAAAAGGTAAGATTCAGTACAAAAATACCATGACTAAAATGTTTTCTTTAGCTTATGAAATAGATACTTTGTGGAACAGTCGTCTTAATACTGGTATGGATTATCATAACAATCTGTTATTCTTTACATCCATTCAAGGGTAACATAACGTTCGAGTAAAGTTTATCCTATGGCTATGTTAGTCTGTATTTTTTTAAGAATTTGGGACTATGTATTTGTTGGAACTGGCTTTTAGTGGAGAGAATGTGTTTTGCCTAGCTAAAAAATAGTTCTTATCAAGACTTGTTTAAAAAGCTTAAACAAGCTTCTGAACTCCTAAACCTGTTTTCTGGTGTTAGTTTGTATGGTCTTGCTCTGTAAAAAAGAATTGCACAGGAGTCCTGTTCTGTTGAGAAATTTTTTTTTTTCAATGGCTTTATTGCACAATGTGTTCTCAGCTATGAAATTCTGACGTAACTGATATTTGGTTCTTGGAGGTGCAGCAGGAAGTTCCGAGATAGGACCATGGGTGTTTCTGTGGTGGCAAACTGCAATAAGCTGGAGATATTGCCATGTGGATGCGTAGGGAACAGAAGACATGCCCTTAAGGAATTTGTTTCATTTGGTCTGATTGTAGAATAACTTTTCTCATTTTTTTTTTTATTTGGGGTTTTTGTTCGGTTCGTGTGTGTTATTCTGGACTGAAATGTGAAAATGGCTGGGTTTTTTGGTGAGGATTCTGCGAGAAACTTGAAAATTCTGAAGATCGGAGGGAAAAAAGAATACCGCTCACAATGTGAGCCTGAATTTGTCCTCCAGATGAATTACAATGAGAAAACCATCAGTATTTTAAAAATGTGAGGATTAGGTAGAGCATTGCCATCTTAAGGTTAATTCCTTTAAAATACACTATTTTCTTGATACCTTGGTACCCAACTGGATATTCTAGATTACTGTAAACATGCGTTATTTAAGTACTTATAATTTTTTCTTCGTTCTGCTGGGAGGTGACCTTTAATTATTTAGCACGGAGAACTATTTGTGAAGTACAGAAACTGTTTTAAAGCTTTTTCTTGTTTTTCAGTGTTACCATTTTAGGAAAGTCTGTTTGTTTCCACATAAAGGGCTCTGAGTTACTGCACTGAATCAGAGTATTTGACAAATTTAATATACCAAATGTCAAAATGTACCCTATAAAACTGCAATACAAGATGTGGCCTTATTGTCTGTGGGAAGTCAGATTTGCAGGCAACCGCTCTCTTTTCCCCTGGAGACTTAGCCTTTATTTGGTCTTCCCTGCTTGACGATGGCCTTGGAAGGGTGTATGGCAGTGGGAGAGAGGTGAAAGGACTCAAATGGGAAAGCTTACTATTATGGCTTCATTTCTCACTAGCCGCTCCGTTGATCTCTGCAAGGGTACTCCCTGTTTTATAGCATGACGGGGGAAAGTTTCCTGCTCAGCATCTAGCAATGGGCAGAATTCTTAAAGTTCAGTCCCAGACTAAAGCACGCGCGAGACCTTCCTTTTGCACGAAGGCTTATATGTTTTGAGGGGGCCATGTGTTCTTCGGGCAGCTGGTAAATTAAGAAATCATTCAAAGAAGAATAGTAAGTTCTGGTAATACGAGTGGACTCCCATACCCTTTCAGCGTAGGGAATACCTCCTCAAGAAAAATGTCTTACCTCTCATGGTTGTGCTTCTGCTGTGGAGGGAGGAAGCAAGCCCGCCCTCCGTCTCTGTGCCTTTTATCTGCCATCTATCCTTGAAGGTGTTTCTTTCCGTGTATCTGAAGAAGCTGTGACAAACGTTTCAGAAATGGGGTAGCTAGTATTAAGACTTTTTCTCAGTTTCTTTAAAAGCAGATTGAGTCTTTGAGGCAAGTGGATCAGGGTAAGCAGCAGCAATGTATCCAGACTTCTCAGTTCGCATTTATTTATTGTCTCACGGATGCCAGTTTTCCTTTGCTTCCACGGAGTGCTTGCGAAATAGCTGAGGCTTGGAGGTGAGCGTGGGTAAATCTTGCCTTCAGTTACTTCTGTTTTGGTGATTGATTTCTTTTGATACGTTTACATAAATTTAGCTGCTGCCTGCTTTGTGATTTTAAAAAAACCTGACGGCTCTTCTTGGTTGTGTTTAATGGCATACAAATTATTTTTTCTTCTCTTTTAGGTATGGTGGTGCCTTAAGAGCTTCAGGAGAAATGGCCTCTGCTCAGTACATTACTGCAGGTTGGTGTTTAGAGTAGAGCACAGGGTTTTAGGCTAGTGTGTGATTTCCTCCTAACTGCGGGTGAAAATTGTGGTTAAAGCACTGCATACTTTTCTTTAGTGCATATGCCTTAGGAATTTCAGATCTGCTAGCACTGGAGGATTCATTTTGCTCTGTCATTAATATCTTTATTCTCACTGTGGCTGCAAAGCATACATCTCTGCATATTACCTAGCTGCGCGCTAGGAAAAATATATTCAGTTGTGCTTTAGGCTTCGATAGAAATCATTTGTATCTCTTAACTGTTTTGCATGTAGGCATAAAGTAATTGGAATTTCCTAAAGCAGATTCCATTTTGTGTAGCATTATTTTAGTGCACAATTCTATGTTTCACTTAATGGTAGGCTAATGCCATACTTCTAGAATATATATTTTGTTGTTTTTTAAGGTGATGGCTAAGCATTACTGTTAAGGCGGTAGCTGATGCTTTATCAGTGGTCTTAACCTTTACCCTAAGGATCCAGATTTCATAACTGAAATAGAAAATAGTGTCTTCAGAAGGGAAGTTACTCTTTGTTGTGGTGATCTGGGTGCTCACGATGTGAGAGCTCACGATGGCCCCGTATCTCCAAGTTCTAACTAGAGTTCTAGTTAGACCCCTTACACTTGAACAAGGGTACTACTTGTCCACTTTTTCTTTTTTTACTCTATTTCATTGCCCCACTAAGATGCTGGGCCAGGACACTGGGATTTCTACCAGTCCATTTAAGGAAAAAACAAAACAATATAAGGAAGGAAAGGTCCAGTTTGTGGGTATGCCTGCTGATCGAATTTTGGGGTGGTAAGTTCAATGGTTACTCTATACAACCACGCCTGCCCCTCCCCCTTTCACTGCCTTTACTTTGTGTCCCTTGTTTTCTTTTTAAGGTGACAGCTCTGCTTTTTAGGAATCGTAATAGTTTAAGTAATTCGTAGTTAATTCTTTGATGCTGAGCTGGTCAAGAACTCCTGCATGACACTTATGGCATTTTTTTTAATTATCAGTTGTCCCTCTTATCAAGGTCAGTGGAGATATTTCTTAAAGAGAGGGAGCAACTGACCTGGTTTCCTTGTAATCTTGCCTATATTCACTTATTCAAGAGTATCATTTGTTAGTCTCTCCACTTGTAAATTATCGACCATGCAGACTGTTGCCTACCTCACAGGGTTGTTGTGAGGATTAACAGGTATCTCTCAAGTGATTTGTCTATTTAAAATGCTGTAACCTGGGTAGATAAGACATATATAATAGTGTATCTGGAGCAAAAAAGAAAGCCATGTGTATTGTCATGCAATCAGTAGCATTTATGGAATTGCACATAGTTACGAACTGTCTGCACGTATGCAAACACATCCTGGGTCTTAAATTAAGCATGAGTATTTTCTAGATATTTTAGTTGGGAAAATGGAAGTTTTTTTCCCAGTAGGTGGTGGAACTTAAGCTCCTCTAGAGGATAGAGTGTGAATGCTTTTTGGTTTCTCTAGGTGTAGTCCTCATGTGAAAACATTGTTCCTCAGATGTATTTCAAATGAAATCTTAACTGCTTAAAAATGTGGGGGTTTTTCTTCTGTTATCAGCCAGGAAAGACAAGGTACTGTGTGCCAAACTGTGCCAAACTCTCAGAATTGTCATCTTTACGTTTGCAAAGTCATGTTCACAGATGAGACCTTAGATGCACCTGTTATACCACCTGGAAAATTTGGCCCTGCACCGGAAAGACCAAATTGGACACTGTTAAATGATCTGTGTTTAAATGTTGCTGCTGTTTTATTATTCTTTTTAAACTTCCTGCCATGTTTGAATTGTTTTTCCACTTCTCAAAGCATTCACTTACTTTTTCTTCAAGCTCTTAGAGACTTGTTTGATTCCATGGATAAAACTTCCTCCAGTATCCCACCTATCATTCTCCTGCAGTTTTTACATATGGCCTTCCCACAGTTTGCAGAGAAAGGCGATCAAGGCCAGTACCTTCAACAGGTAAAGACTGATTATTAGCTTTTTATTAGAAAATTCTGTAGCATGTTGGAAGTTGAGAACTGGAATATTTTAAAACTTTCCTTCTCCTGTGGAAATAATTTATCCCAGGAAAGTCTTTGCTTTTGTATCGTGTAGAAAAGTTGGATGTAATATCAAGTGCTAGCTCTGAAAATGTATGGTGGAATAGGGAGAAATTCTTAGCTGAGGAATCCTTACTTTTAGTTTTGTAGTGTAAGGATTGATGAATTTAATATTACTGAATTATAACCCTACTGGTCAGATTCAGTGTTTTGTTCCCTTCCTAGGATGCCAATGAGTGCTGGGTGCAGATGATGAGAGTCCTACAGCAGAAGCTGGAAGGCATAGAAGGTGATACAGTTATGGAGGTAATTGTAGTCTTACTCTAACCAGAGTTAGGATTTACATTATTGTACTTGTGATTCACATATTTTTTGGTAAGGATTATATGTAGTGTGAGTTCTTTAACATGTGTCTGTAGTCCAGTAAGTGAAATTGCTTTCTGATGTGTCCCATCAGCACAATGCTACCTCTGTCACGTCGGCTGTGCTATGGAGTCTACTATAGGAATGCTTTCCCTTTGGGCTTTATAAGGCCTGTGTTGGACCAGGGTGGTGGTGACTATGAGTGTGCAGCAGCTGGCCCCGATAACCTGTGAATTTAGCACAGAAGAGCTTCTTTTCTGAAAAAAGTCTGCTACTTGGCTACAAGAATGCTGTTTCGGACAGACAACTAGCTTAAGTGACCTGATGGGAAAAACTTTTAAGTAATTTCTTAAGACTTTACCAGACCAACTCTCTTCTTTGTAAACTCTTCTGAAGAGTCTTGGCCGTGGCAAAAATCTGATAGAATTTTAAAGACAGTTTTAAGTTGAGGGACAGGGAGGTGTGAATTTCTGATTGAAATCTTGCTTGCTAATATGCTTTGAGGTGGCTTTCATGGCATGCTATAGATACATTTGGTTTGAAACTTTAATACTTTTATTCTGTGTAAGGAAATGGGCTGACTATAAGAAAATGCACCTATAGAAAGGTGAAGGGATAGGCTTTAAAGAATTTAAATAAATGGGTTATTTTAGACTGTCATTACATGCTATTTAAAGTTGCATCACAAGAGAATTTCTTTTACAGACAGACTCTGGAGCAACAGCAGCATCTTCTAAAAAGAAGAGTTTGATTGATCAGTTCTTCAGTATTGAATTTGAAACAGCGTATCCTTAAGACTAAGGCAAGACATAAAGAATGATAACAATTTCACATTTAGGTGTTGAGTGCAGGGAGGATGACACGCATCGTTTGGAATAGTATAGGAAATAAAGGTGTGTGTTGGGGAAGAGAGGGAATGATGTATTGCAGGAACACACACAAGTTATAAAGTTAAAACTGGATATACTTTGAGAGAGGGGATGATGTAGGGAAGAAGAATGGTAATGGAAACTTACAGGAAAAAACACTGAATTTAAATACCAGATTTCCTCCCCTGACAAGATTGCTAGTTATCTACTTAATGGATGGTGACACGTTTTATCCAAATAAAAATAATTATCATCCTAAATAGCATTTTTTTGGCTTGTAAGAGAGTGTTGCCGATATACTTCGCATACTAAACATGCACAAAAGATAGCTCAATTGATTTGGTTTGTTTTTGTGTAAAATAAATTAGATGCATGCTGGTAGATGAGTAAGAAACTAATTCAGTTGACAGCCTCCTAGTAGCTTTATTTAATAGCAAGAACAAAAAGCATATGACCACATGGGGCACACACCTTATGCCAAGTGTTACTCTTTTCTCACTTCACCTCAAAATCCTGACCGCCATGAAACTGACCACCGCTCTTAAAAAGAACTATACTGTGCATTTCGCTCATCTGAAATAAGGAACATCCCTTCAGATGAGGTACTGTATTTCTTAGCTTGGTCGTAATTAGAGTTAAAGGTCTTTCTTAAGGTCAGAGTCGTGCATCTCTCTCCCTGTATTGTGATGCTTGTTATCCCTGAACTAGTTGGGAGGAGCAGAATGAGTAGCTAAGAGGAATGATGGCAGGAGGAAGATGCTTGGTAAAGAAGTCGTGTTGCAAACCTTCCAAGTGTGACTATGGCAGCATTTGTAGAATAGACGCAGACAGAAAAATATCTAGTTGGAAGGAAGTGGATGAAAGAAGAGTATTGGGGTAAAAGTATGAAAAAGCAGAGGTTGGACAGAATGATTAGAAGAATGTGTAGAAAATAATGAAGAAATGGATTTAATTTCAGCGAAGGGGACAGTTACAATGCAGGAAACGAGGCTGTGCACATTGAAAGAAACGTGAAGTCTGGCCAGCAGAAGAGCTTTATTAATTGTAAACAACAGTGGAGCATAATGTTGCAGGAGGGCTTCATAACTTGCTTTTGGCAGCCAGTTAGTATGGTCTGTGTCCAGAGGGTTGGGCGTGGGGGGAGAAGAAAGAATAAAGCAGGCCTCACAAGCTTAAATGGTGATTGTGCTTTTTTTGGTATGCTGTCTGCCTCAGCTACCGCTTGTCATCAGGCATGAAGGAACAGATCGGCTAGAAGGAAGGGCTCTTTCAGGTCTTTTTTATGCTGTGAGAAGTAAAAGTACAATTGGTGCACAAGCAAAGGATTATTTTAAATTGCCATGCAGTTCAGCATGTTGTTTTCACGGGAGTGTTAGTTCAGCTCTTGGTGCATGATCATTTTCCTTAATTTTGTGAAGCATGAAATGTACAGAAGCTGAAGAAGAGGAAGTAACTAAAGGAAAGGAGAATCTGCTTCAGCTTAGCTGCTTTATCAATCAAGAAGTGAAATATCTGTTTACAGGACTAAAATTGGTAAGCCATTACAACTTTTATTTAACTGAAATTCTAAATGACCTGTGTTTTTTAATCTGTGACTTAAAATTGACATCTACTGTCCAAGCTTTATAGTGTTCCAAGATTTTTTTTTTTTTTGGTGTTCAATGGGAAGATGGTGGTGAAAGTGAATTGCACGTTAATGTAAAGCAGACTTCAACAGAGTGTTTTGTTGACCCTGGCATGGTCTGCCCTATGCAGGTAACCCAGTGCAAGCCAATTCGGCTGGTTTTCACTTCAGACTGAGCAGTGTAATGATTTAAACATGCTGGAAATGGTTCCCCAAAAGTGAATTTTGAAATAGGGTGGCATTTTAGTTTCTAAGAAAAAAAAACCAAAACACAGATGATAGAACAATTAAATTTAATTTTGCAGATTTTGAAGGGAGTGTTAATTTTCTGTGACACAACATCACCTTTAAACTGTTTATTTAAGTAGAATTTCTTAAAGTAATTATGTGCTTTTTATTTATATATTTCTAAGTTCTGGAGGGGGCGTTTGGAGAATCTGAAGGAGCAAGGAGTGGAGCTACTACACAGCCTTTGTAGTAACTGCTCTTGCAGCGTATTTGTGTAAGAGCAGGGGTGGAAGTAGGGATCTGTTTGTACAGGACTGGACCAAGTTGTATGGTTCTCAGATAGCCTTTGTGTCTGCTTTTTTTTGACTTACTCTAGAAGGAAAAGTAAGATAAAATAGTTAATGTGCACAAATTAAAAAGATTATGAAAAAAGAAACCTCACTTTTCAGGTCAAAAGAGGTCTTCTGTAATTCTTATGCTGGACTGCCTGTAGCAAGAGAGTCACAGCACTAACAAACAGGCCAGTCTGCCCCTAAATTTGGAAAGGTCCCTGGAAGCAAGAACATCACCACCTGATCCTTATGTTCAGTTCTCTCTGCTTTAGACTGAGAGTTGAGAAACGTGCAAATATTCCTGTCGCAAGAAACTTCAGATTTTCCTTAGCTGCGTTCCAAGCGTGGCATGACACATTCATAACCAAGCCCACCTGCAAGTTTTACTCACTTTGTATTGTCAGGGCTCAGGAATGAGCCTGGAGCTGAACAAATGAATGGGGATGGTCTTTCTGCCAAGGGATTTCGAAATTGCATGTGTCGTAATGGCTGATAGCAACAGAACAGGTTGGCAGAACAAGATTCAGCTTTGTGGCTTGTTTTTCCATGCTGATGAACGTCTGTGTTAATTGCCTTTTTTTTTTAACAGCGTCTTCAAGAGGAAATCACCAAACTCTCTCCAACGCTGCAGAGAAATGCACTCTATATCAAATCTGTGAGTAGTGCTTTTGTTGCTCTCTTTGTGTTTTTTTTAACTGTTGTCGATTTTCTGTCCCCAAACACAAAATTATGGCTGCAACAGCATGTGATTTATGTTTATAAAGCATCTGAATATCCACTACCAAGAAACTGAAGAGCAGTAGAAAATTATTTCTTTGAATGCATTACTATACGGAGCTTCAAAGGAGGCCTTACTATATTCTGATGTGGTTTTGTACAAACACGTTCCCAGAATAGCCCGTAATTAAGGATGAGCAGTGTTTAAGGTATAAAACATCTGTGAATATCTAAAGTAATAGCTATTTCTAAATTTTTTTTTATAGTCTAAAATTAGTCGCTTGCCAGCATACCTGACTATTCAGATGGTCAGATTTTTTTACAAAGAGAAAGAATCTGTGAATGCCAAAGTTCTTAAGGTAAGTTTTCTGCCTTTTGATGTTTAATTCCTCTTTATGCTTTTCAGTGAGTTTTTATTACAGGCGACAACTAATACTTGAAGGCTGTTTACTAAATTGTTTGCTTTTAAATTGCATTTAAAAATGTTAACAGTGCAATTTCTTTGCTTAAGTACACAGTAGCTTTGTTCCCAGTTGTGGTGATGGGTGGCAAACTATCCTACCAAAATAGACAGGGGGAGGAGGTAAGGGACAGAAGTGAATTTACTCCAGTAGGGTTAGGATGGTTTTGTGTCTCTCTTCGCCAGTATTCAGAGGAGAATGTTTAATTAAGGAGAGGCCCATGCTTTCAGTCACTGGACAGTGTTCTAAAGTTGATGGGAAATGTTAATCCTAACAAAGACTTCCTGTATTTTAATTGTCTGGCTTTCTGATTGACAAATGCAGGAACCAGCTGCAAACAGCTAAATGTTCCGGTTTTGCTTTCTGTTGGCCTTGGCTGACAGACCTCCTGGGCTGCCCAGGGAGCATTGTGGTAGATGATGCCGGTTCCTTACAAGACAAACATTGAAGGCACGTGTTAACTATTTTAGAATATTGTTTGGATAACACAAATTGACATTTTTGCAAGCATACAGTTGTTCTACATGCATTTTTTTTTCCTTAGGCCTGCATAGGTATTTCCATAGTATAAAATTATGACAGCTGATAATGAAGAATCTAAATATTTATACTGAATGTACTAATTTATGGTGGTTTGTTTATACTGAATCAGACATTTCTTCTGTGAAAGTATTGTGGCTCTTTAGGTAAGTACTGTCAGCAACGCTTCAGTAGATCAGGTTGTGATAAGTGTGACAAGAGTCGCATTTAACTGGACTTAGTGTTGTCTTCCCATGGGAGAATGGTGTAATGTGGAGTACCAAATCATGCTAATACTCTTTATGCTTTTTACTTCCTAGGATGTTAAATTTCCTCTTATGTTGGATGTCTATGAGCTGTGTACTCCAGACCTTCAGGAAAAAATGGTTTCTTATAGATCAAAATTCAAAGATCTAGAAGACAAAAAAGTAAATCAACAGCCAAAGAATGTAAGTCTTCTGGCAATTTCATGGATATCTTGATTAAATAAGTCATGCATCTGAAATTGGGCTACCAGTAAGGACTAGAAAAGACTTGATTTCCTTAAAAATATTGTTTCCTTATTTAGGATTCAAACTTTGCATATTTTAATGAACATGCAGTATCTGCTTTGGTATGAGTGCTCGATGAGAAATGTTACATGCTGTAGACAAAGATGTTGCTTAGATTTTTATTTCAAAATTTAATTAAAATTTAGTGCTTCTGCTTACTGGTATTATGCCTAAAGGTTTTCTGTGAATTACACAAAATGAGTCTCTTCAAACATAATTACTTGCTGGCAGGTCACGTGTTAGTGGAATATTCAGGTAACTATTTCCTGTTTGCCGACTGGAAGGGGTTGGACAAGGGAGTATTAACATGTCTGACTGATAAAATTTAGAATATACATACTGGTGAGCTAAAAGACTGTACTCTAGAAACTTGGTAAATTATGTCATCTCCTACTGTGCCTACATACTCTAAAACTGACTTACCTTTCTTTCACAAAGAAAAAAATAAATAAGCTAAAACTCTAGTGGTTTAGCCAATTTTTTTAAAATCTGCCACTCTGTTCCTGGCAGTTTCATCTTAAACAGTTGAATGTGGCTTGCATCTCTCTTTATACAGTTAGGAGCAAGGAAGGAGGGGTATTTTAAAACAATGTATTGGCACTTAGAGTCTGTCTCTGGTATCTTCTTGTTGCCACTTCTGCTGCTAGGAAGTCTCTAACAAGGAATAAAATCTTTATCTGCAGAATTGTTCTCTTGCTCCAAACCTGTAAGTCTGGTGGGTAAACACTCTAGGTGCTAAAATGGTTATATATTTGCTTTAAAATACAGTCTTGTTTAGATAAGGCTTTTTTTGGATGTCCAGCTAGAAGATACAGTAACGTAACCTGTTTCAAGTTGAACAAAACCAGTTTAGTCTTAGAATTGTCTTCAAATCAACAGACAGTTGGTATTTGATAGGATTGTGCTAGAGCTTTCTCAAAAACACTCCACATTAATTCAGCATATTCTGTTCTTTAGTCCAGTAAAAGCGACGGTGCACAGAAAGAAGTTAAATATGAACCATTTTCTTTTCCTGATGGTGAGTATAGGGAAGTAAATCTATTTTAAAGTAACTTTCTATTGAACTCATGTTTAAGTGGACTCGGTGGTAGGAAGATTTTGAGAACCCTGGTTACTTTTAATGCCACTGAAAGTTAATCTTCAGAAACTGACAGAAATTTAAGAAATTGAAAGATCAGGCAAGTCAAAATGCTGTTGATAGAGTCAAAGGCTTAATTGTCATCCATCTGACAAGGGGATGATAGCAAAGACATGCACATCAGAAGACACTTGCATGTGCTGTGCACTTGTTTTGCTTTGTAGGCTTCCTTGTCACGGGCTGGTAGAAAGCTGAAATCAAAATAAAAACTTAGATTGGACTTTTGAAACTGCTGTGATGGGGCTAGTGCTGGCCTAATTTTGGGGGGCTCAGAGCTTGAATGTCATAAGTGTTCACTCTTCTGTTGAGGACACTGTGCAGAAGGTATTTTGGAGGTCTCCTTTACCCAAATTGTCATCATTCAGTGCTTCCTGAGGCTTGTGTGTGATGCGCTGGGTGAGAAGGGGTGGGCTGCGTTGACTAGCTTGAGAGCACGGTGAAAACAGGATCATTGGGAATGCTGTGAAATGCAGGAAAGACACGTTGGGGACTGTAACACCCTTCTCGGTATGTTTGGAATCGGCCAGTTTTTTCTATTGAAAACGTGAATGGTGTAACTGAACTAACTGCAGGACAGCTGCTCTGCTGTGCCTGAGTATCCTCAGCAGCGTCACTGCTGCTTCATGGCTCGCCCTGAACGCAGGCAGCAGCTGGCGTTTCAAGGAAGTATCGGCTGAGCCTGTCCAGAAGCTTTAGTGGCCACACATCGTCCTTTTAATGCTTTCATCTTATGGCATTTGCATTGCATCCAGGATACGTATTTATGGCATGAAAATGGACAGCAGTCCCAGCTTCCTGAGGGGCTGTCCTGGCTGAAAGCCCCTGCTTTTAGTTCAGTGACTTAAAACTGTGCTGTAACTGGGGTGTGAGACAGCTACAGTTGCGGCTGACACATCTTTGGTCTATGTGCTGTTAAAAATGCTAAGACTGTTCACCTAAGATTTACGTAACTCTCTCTTTCCCCACCCCCCCAACTTTCTTCAGATATCGGTTCTAATAATTGCGGCTATTACGACCTGCAGGCAGTGCTAACACATCAAGGCAGATCGAGCTCCTCTGGCCATTACGTCTCTTGGGTTAAAAGGAAACAAGGTGAAAAAAAAAAATAAAATTACAGCACTGTTACCCACCCTTCACAGCCCCTTTCATTTAAGGGGCTGTTAAGCACACTTAGATTTTTACTCACTTATATTACAAATAATCCTCTTGATTGTCTTTCAGATGAGTGGATCAAATTTGACGATGACAAAGTCAGCATTGTTACACCTGAAGATATTTTGAGGTTATCCGGGGGTGGAGACTGGCATATAGCTTATGTTCTACTCTACGGGCCACGCAGAATTGAAGTAATCGAAGATGAAGCCGAACAGTAGTCTTCACCTGTAGTCGTTCTGCCTAGGTGTGAAATAAATGTTGATTACTGATCACTTCCTTAACCCCAGAGCTTTAGCAAGCGGAGAAATAATTTGTTCAAACCTTTTCACGTGAAGAGGGATATTGTTTTAAAACAACAGATCCATGTACCAATTAGTCGCTGCTGGACTGGACTGCCCACTGCGGTGGTGACAACACTTAAAAAAGCTTTAATGTCTTGCAGAAAATAATTTTTTTAAAATGAGCCCCCCCCCTTCCTCTCAAATGTCATCAAGTATTTATTGCACACCTATCCTCACATTTGTTACTCTTGCATGGTTTAGCCCACGGTTCAGTAGCTGTCCCTCCTTCGCCTTACCTGGCAGTGGCGTTAGGGAGGTCGAGGAGAAACCGTTGCCTTGTTGCGTAACTCAGCGCTGCTGCCCACGGCCACCAGCCATGGCTACAATCAACCCAGTGTTTGCCCAGCCTGACCTGCTGACTCAGTCTCTTCTGTTGCTGGCATCTCATGATTTTAAAATAAATTGTGTTCAATGACTTGTCTCCATTAAAAAGAAGTTCCTCTCTCGGTAGCGTAGTTTAGCATGTCTCCGGTTTCGCTTCTTGGGCCATCACTGATGAATGTCTCAAAGCAGTCGTGTAATAAAGCCGCCTCTTTTTTTTTTTTAAGCTGTAGGTATTTCTCTCCTGTCCTGCTCCTCTTTACTCAATAGAGAAGTCTCTCGTGGTGGCTGCAAAACTGGGCTTTGCTTACTTACCGTAACTTCTGTTCCTTCCCACAGGAATACAGTAGCTGTGTGCTAGTGGGAGGCTGCCAGAAAAAAGTATTTTAGTGTTGGCTATAGCCAGAAAAGCAGTAGGCCGTCACCAGAACTCAGCCTCTGTTTAGTGTGCCCCAGTCCCTGCTGGGAGAGCCATACCTTTACTCCCAACCCATCCTAGGAAATGCCTTCAGGTGTGTCTCCATTAACAGTGGCTGTGCGGTGAGTTTGGGTGCGTGCGCCTCACCTGCTGAGAGGGGATCCCTCCCGTACCCGTGCATGGGGATGGGGCCTTCAGCTGTGGCCTCCCTGGGTAGTTTCTCTGCCTCGCTGGTCATCGAGCTGCTGCTTTCCCTGCACAGCTTCCCTGGGGAGCGCCCCGCAGGCACGAGGGCATGTTTTAAGAGAGTTACATGATGTTTAAAGGCAAGCTCCACCCATTGTGGAAGCCCCAGTGCCGTACTGGCTCTGTTCCCACCTGCCCCAAAGAGGCAGGACCAGTGCCTCTGTTTTTAAAGGCTTGTCCTGGCTCACGTTCAGGAGGAGATGGACAGTGCTTGTGCCTGCTTGCTGCTTCCTGGAACTACCTCCTCCCAGCTGTGGTCCTGTCATCAACAGTCCCTTTCTTCAAGCTGCTGTTGGCAGGGGAACCGTTACATGACCCTACACCTATGAAATAATTTTTGATTGCTGGGCACAGGCTGATAGTTACCAAAAAAAAAGTTAACTTTCCTTCCCATGATGTGTTCTGCCCCATTTTTCTGCTGCTCTTGCTTTTTCCCAGTTTTGAGATGTCTGCATTTATCACATGTGACAACGGCGCTACCAGTTGTCTCAATGGGACAAGATGATGCACTTGGTAATGAACACCCAGGAGGCTGAAAACCCAGCGGAGGCAGCGGTTGCTGCCTGGCTCTGCCAGCCCCCATTTCTCCTGGAGGGCATTCCAGGTCTGTCAGACCCTTTAGTTGGGCCTGAGGGCTGGGGACAGGCCTCTTCCCAGTCGGCATCGCTCCCAGGTGGGCCTAGTTTCAACTGCTGTCACATTCTGATGAGGTCATGCTTGTCACGTGATGCAGAAAAAAATTAAAAATCTGCACAAATGATAAAAATGCACAAAAGGCCCAGGGCAGGGGGGTAGAATTAGGTGATCTTTAAGGTCCCTCCCAACCCAAACCGTTCTGTGGTTCTGAGGTGACACAAGACTGTGCTCCTGCCGGCTCAGAGAACGGGATCAAAGCTAAGCCGGGGGACAGCTTGGTGCCCGCCTCGCGCCTGCAACACAAGCGCCGAGGTTATGGTTCATGCCTGAAGCATCACGACTAAACTCACCGGAGGCGTCTTCCCTCGGTCACCTTCGTTGGCGCCATCCTCATCCCCAGCTTTCCCAGTGCCAGGGTGGCAGGCAGGCTGCGCCGGAGAGCCGTGGGTCATCCCCGCACCCCCTCACTTCCCAACGTGCTCATCCCTTCATCAGCTGAAGGCCTCACATTGCCTACTTTCTACCCAACTGTACCTGCAGCCAGGGGCAAGGCTTGGGCCGCGGCATCTGTAACTACGCACCCATCTGTCGGCCCCCACCAACTCAGTAACCAAAGGGCCGACAGCATTAAATCCAAAGATGCGGAGCAGGCACAAAGCTCCCATTCGCAGAACCAGCCTCTGAGAATTGCCAGGGATGATTCAGTAACCGAAACCACGCTCTGCAGAGAAGAATTCCATGGTATCTAGTTTTCCAAATGCTCAGCAACCAGAGATTGCACCGAATGACACGAATTACACAGGAAACGGCCACAAAACAAGCTGCAGCTGCTACGTCACCACGAAAGCGTCTCACAACACCCTGTACCCATCTAGAGAGAGCCACATCCCTAAAATAAAACCAATTCACAGTAAAAGTTACCTTGTTTATCTTGACTGGGGAGCTCCTACAGAGAGTAAAGTTAATAATTACCAATAAAAATGAGCATAAACCGCCCCCAGTTATTGACTGTTGATGTCAGGAGAGACCCAGTTCTTCAGGAGAGCAGGCTGACCACAGCACCCCCCCCGAGGACACCGGTTCCTCACTGACCGCGAGTACAACAACTCGGAGCTCCAGCACAACGCTATTATTTTCTCAAAGTTGAATCACTCGCAAACAGGTACATCGTGAGGGGCTACGGCTCCCCACCACCGCCTCAGGAGTCCTTCACGCCGCCCTGCGCTCTGAGGAACCAGAGAGACAGCGGGCAGCTGTGGAGGCAATCGACCCCTCTGTCCACTGGGAACGACCCAAGCTCTGCCACTGCCAACCCTTCCTGCTGCAGCCTGCGCAGAGCTGCCTTCACTCTCCAGCCTCCCTTTTACATCCCCACCATCCAAGAGGAAGGTCCCTGTTTCTGGATCATAGAATCGGTGAGGTTGGAAGGGACCTTTAAGATCACCGAGTCCAACCATTAACCTGCCCTGACAAAAACCACTTCTAAACCATGTCCCTAAGTACCTCATCTACCCTTTTCTTAAACACCTCCAGGGATGG
>VXBO01009338.1:163591-205673 GCA_013400135.1 Rhinoptilus africanus
TGTGACCCAAGTGCAGGACCCGGCACTTGGCCTTGTTGAACCTCATGCCATTGGCCTCGGACCATGGATCCAGCCTGTCCAGATCCCTCTGCAGAGCCAACCTACCCTCCAGCAGATCAACACTCCCGCCTAGTTTAGTGTCATCTGCAAACTTACGGAGGGGATGGGGATGAGTAATCCTTTTCTCCAAAAATCTGGAGAACCGAGTAATATTATTACAAAAATTTTATCATTTATTGAACGTAAAATACCTATTGAAACCCTGCTACCTGGCAACAACAGTAACACCACCACAAGACAAGTCACAATTGACAACAAAGACGACTACAACCACCAAAACCAAGCGAAGAGTTGGCCTCTGCAGGGAGTTAGCTGCTGCTGTCAGTGTCGTTGGTCAGGCTTTCCGCAAGGTCGCTCAGCCCGGCTTTGTTGAGGGCAGTAATCAGGTTCTCAGGGGTTGCGTGTGCGCCCTCCTGATCCTGCCAGGCCACCAGCAGCTGCTTGGCTCTCATCTTCATGTCCTCGCTGTCCGACTCGATCTGCCGGATGTCGGAATCCTTCATTTCCAAGTAAGGGGCCAAGGCCTTCCACTGCTCCCCCAGCCTGTTAGCAAATGACTCTATTTGTTCGCCCGTCATGGCTTTGTCCCGTTGTACCTCTGGACCTGGGGGAAAAAAAAGGGGAAAGAAAAATAGGAAAAAGGAATGTCTCCAGCTACTGCAAAGACACCTCCCCCAATCTGCCCCATTTTAAACCTGCTATTTATTTTCCAACAGGCTGACAAGGATTTTAACAGGCAGACTTCAATACACGAGTCAACTATAATATTAAAATAGAGAATGATCTTTAACATTTAGTTGTCTTTCGGACTTATTTTAGACACTTTACTCAGAGTTAACCCAGGTAAAAACCAATTTGCTGCCCTTTTGCTGAATTATTAAAGCCTCACGTTCCTACGAGCAGCAGGAGCATGAACAGGACAGTAACTTTAACACAGAGTCAGTACTTTAAGGAATTTTCTGGCATTCTGGCATCAAGACAAAACCGCCACAGAACGCTGTGCTCTGCACAGAAGCCTAAGTGCTGCAGCGACTACAGAGGTGGGTTTCCACATTTATAGCTCCACCATCCATGGCTGACCACTTAGTTTATTTCACACGTTTAAAGAAAAAACCATAAAGACTGAACTACTTTGGCACAGAAATTAATCATATTCTTAATTTTTAGTAAGTATTTCCCCCTCGTGCCACCTGAAGAGCCAGCTGGCACAGAGCAGAAGTTTCCACTCTCCCCAGTCAGTCACACTCATTTCATAGAACGGAATTTGTCCAAATTAAACTCAAGACTTTGAGGGAAAAGGACAGAAGATCACAAGCAACAAAACAACAGAAGTGCTCGGAGCGCCTCCCTTATTTCTAAGCACAAGGGTGCCTAGCGGGCCACAGCTCCGCCGGCTTTGCTTTAAGGCAAGATTTAAAGAACGATGTACATTCCCCACAGTGAACGGCAAAGGCTGTTTCAGGCAGCCGTTGAGCTGAAGAGGAGAGAACTCCTCTGCAGTCGGCAAGGAGAGTGAGGAAAAGGGCAGGTGCTGGATGGAAAAGGGCAACACAAGAGGGATTCAGAGGCCCACAAGCGGCTTTCCACTAACAGAAAAATCTCTCAACAAAACTGCCAGGGGTGTCCAGTGTACGGCTTCCAGGCCCCGCATATGCCATCTGCCCGTGCTGGATCCAGGAGCTGGCACACAGAGAGATAACAGGTGAGGGAGATGATGGTGCTGCGAGATGAAGGCATGAACTGGGACAGGAGATGGCAGAATCACAGACACGGGAGACAGGGGAGGACACGGAGGAGCATAAAATATCGGGGTTACAGGCATGAGACAAAAACGGAAGGACTGGTTCATGGAGAGGAATGAACAAGAGATGAGGTTTGTCAGGAAGGTTGCTCTTCTCGCAGAACTGCTTTTGTTTTTAAGATATTTTAAACAAAGAGGAAGTACAGATCCCAGAGCTGGACTACATCCATTTTTGAAAGTCCCACAACTGCTCGCCCCAACAAGGGCTACAGGGAGGCACTTAAGGGTCATAAAGAACAGGAAAGCCGGGCGAGGAACCTCGCGTAGGCTTTCACACAGCAATGCCGGCATTTTAGCTCTAAATACCTACTAACACAGCAAACAGACCATGGGGAGGCAAAGGCGGAAGAGGCTCCTAATGAAAGCGCTAATCCAACTTCAACAGGTTGGACGCTGTCGGCACTGCAGGCCACGAGACTGAGAAGCTGCTACCGGGGCCCTGTGTCCTGACTGGGCTGCACCTTTTGTTAGGAAGGCGGGTTCAAGGCAGAAGCACTGGGGTAACCAGGACTGGTGACCCTCAGCAGAAACTGTGTTAAACCACCGCTTCTACAACACACATCAAGAGAGAAACTGATAAGGCTGAGAACATGCAAACCTTACTTTCATTGTTCTCCTTTAATAAAGCATCGTTATCTTCCTCATCTTCGTCTTCGCCTGTTTTTATTTCTTCAGAAGGAGGCTACAATGAGAGAACTAAACATCACTGGGTGAATTTTGTGTTTAAAGAGAAATTTTACAGGTCTGTGATGGTCCCTGGAATGTCTGTTAGAATGGAAAACCTGACATGATCCCATGTTCTTACACTAACCTCCCCCCACCAGTCTCCTATACACAAAACGCCAGTAACAAGTGTTCTAATAAAACACAGTATTAACTAAAAATCCTCATGGAAGTACCCACCGACTTCGCAGGATTCTCTCCTTTTCATAGTAACTACAATTAAGCATTACAGACCTAACTTTATTACTTCCCTTAAAAAAAACAACTTTGAGACCACTACTGATGAACATTTTTAAAAAAATTATTCTTTTTCACTAATTTTATTCCTTATTTGTGAGTTCCTCCAATTTTTCTGTACTTTCAAACTTCTTAAAGGTGGCAAAAAAAATACGCAAACTTTTCACTCTGATTTAGCTATTGATCAGCCAAGATGAACAAAAGGCTTCCTCTTTTCTTACATTTCAATCATAGCCCTTATCTACCTATTTGTTTCTCGCCATAAGATTGTGACACGTGACAGCTGTACCATCAGGAACATCGCATAAAGTGATACTTTAATACACTAAACAGCTTTCCCCTCCCACTATTTTTTCTAGAATTGCTATTAGCATCTAGTTAACTTTGATGGCTGAACAAACAAAAAAAAAGCTGTATATTACAATCCAACCTTTACACCTCAGTGGTTTCACATTACGGACAAGGAAGGTCTCAAATACAGAACCAGGGGTTCATACTCGCAGGGAACTGCTGGGCTGTGTGCCACCTCAAAGTTTAGACAATGCTCCCTTCCCGAGCTCTCAGTCTCTCTTATCATTGCGTATAAAGTGACCTGAAGACCCCTTCCTGGCCTCAAATTTGTCCTGTTGAACATGCAAAGGGTTAACGCCTTAACCCTTACAGCTCCGCAATTTTTCTTTATGTATTTTAAGAGTCAGTGAGCCAACAGAAGAGCTCTGGTAAATCTTGCTACAAAGCTCTGCTAGCACTTAGCACAGTATCTTCAGCTGCACACCCTGCCCCTTTTACGGCCATCCCAGTAGCCACAGTAGCCAATATTCATGACCGTAACACCAGCTTATACCTTCGATAAAAGTGGTCTGCACCGCAACACTGAACCAAAGAAGCTGGATACCAATATATTCCTGCCTACCAACGGGACTGCTTCTTCACAGAACACAGGCAGAGCTCAGCACGCACTTGGTTAGTGAATGTTACTCAGTTCAGCGTTACTGGGATCTTCATAGGTTAGACCAATTTTATTTGTAATTTTTACTGTAGTGTACAACACTTTTTTCCCTTTTTCTTTCCTTTTTCTTTTTTTCGCTCCCTCCCTCCCCAAATGGACTGCAGAGAGACAAGCAGGAAGTCAAATGAATTCAGAATTTATTATTACACAATAATATTACTTACAGGCAGCTCCTTGGCTAATTTGATTACCATGTTTTCTAGATATTCAGGTAAACTCTTGAATTGTTGGTTTGTTGGCTGGAAGAAGTGGGGACTTCTGCGTGCTAGAAGTCTCAGTGCTCTCCAGCCATAATTAGAATTGTTCACAGCCCTATAATAAAATACAAGTTTGGTTGGTAACAGTCTGGCATCTCTAAAAAGCACAGAAAAAGATCTGAGACGTTTACCAATTAATGTAATTCTGTCCAAACTTATAAATTTTTCATACATGACAGGAGTCCTGCACAGCTATTAGTAATGCAGAGAACAGCGTTTTCTTTAGCAATCCAAACATGAAAGATATCAAAATAAAGTGAACCACAAAGACTGACATACTTATACTTATTTTCCACCATGTTTTCAGGGTCTGCTTGTTCAATAGCTTCTTCAAAAAATTCTTCCAACGTTGGCATATATTCCCTAAAAAAATAAAATAAGGAGCTTAATACTCCTCGCAACCTACTCTGCAATAAATAACCGGTTTTCAGCTCCTTTATACACATCTCAAGCTTGTCCACTGAAGAAAAAACACCCCAAACCCAACCTACTCAAATTTAACAATCACAAATAAGCAAAGAACCCGTTTGATACACGTTGCTGTGAAATTAGTTACTGCTTATCCCCGAAGAGTACCAGCAGCCGCTAGCGCTGCCTATCCTGTGTATTTAAACCTTCTGCCATACCACCAGGTGACACGAACAACTGACAGTAGCATCCAGTGGAAAAGGACTATGGGACATAAGACAAGAAATTCTATCAGTAAAGCAGCGAGACTTTCATAAAAATACCCGTGCCAGCTGACTGGTTGTGTCGGAAACTTGCTGCCACTCGCACAGCTCACAAGCGCCCAGGAGTCTAAAATGGTCGTTAGTTTTGTGCAACTTTACAGGACAGGACAAGTAAAGCATGACCTCTTTACCCCACCCCACCCCATTTCAGTTTCATCTGCCAGCAGAGAAAGCTTGACTACTATTACTCCCCCATTTCAATTATTCACAACCACTAATTTTAGGGGGGAGGTTGAAAAATTAGGCAGCTTAATGTTGTACTTAATAATCCCATCTTAGTGGCTCCCCCACTGGCCCAAACATGCTCCTTTCACCCCCCCCCATGGTGATCCCTGCACCTTCTGCTGAAGGGCACTTCAGCTGAAGTACATTCAATACAAGCCCAAAGCCTGCAGGCATCAGGAGAAAGGGATTTATTCAAAGTGGACTGAAAAGCAACTGAACTCCTGGGCTCAAAGAGATGCGATCAGTGGCACGAAGTCCCGCTGGAGGCCTGTCACTCGCATATGCCAAGGCTCCATACTAGGGCCAGTACTATTTACTGCCTTCGTTACTGACCTACTGATGACGGGACAGAGCACACCCTCAGCAAGTTTGCAGACAGACAATGTAAAACTGGGAGGAGCGGTTGACAGAACAGAGGGCTGCGCTTCCATTCAGAGGGACCTCAACAGACTGGAGGAATTGGCTGACAGGAACCTCATGAAGTTCAGGAAAGGGAAGTGTCCTGCCCCTGGGGAGGAACAACCCCAGGTACCGGTACAGGCTGGGGACTGACTGGCTGGAAAGCAGCTTTGCAGGAAAGGTCTTGGTGAGCAATACCACGAGCATGAGCCAGCAATGCACCCTTCGGGCAAAGAAAGCCACTGGCATCCTGGGCTGCATTAGGAAGAGGGTTGCCACAGGTCAAGGGAGATGATCCTTCCCCTCTTCTCCCTCAGCACTGGAAAGACACATCTGGAGTGCTGGGTCCACTTCTGGCCTCCCCAGCACAAGAGATGTGGGTCCATGCAAAAAGCTGCACATGGACAGGAACATCTGACATCCAAGGAGAGGCAAAGGGAGCTAGGACTGATTACCCTGGAGAAGAGAGGGCTCAGGGACAGTAAACACCTCATGGGGGCAGTGAGGAAGAAAGAGTCAGACTCAATGCTACTCAGTGGAAGTACAAGCAGCAGCTGGCACAAACTGAAATAAAGGGAATTCCACTTAAGCATCAGAAAAAAACCCCCAAATCTTCTGTGATGGTGATCAAACACTGGAACAGGTTGTCCAGGAAGGCTGAGGAACTTCCATTCTTGGAGAGACATTCAAAACCTGAGCAGAGAAAGTCCCAGGCAACTAGCTCTAGTTGTCCCTGCTTTGAGCAAGGGGGTGGACTAGGTGATCTCTAGAGGTCCCTTCCAACCTCCACTCTTCTGTGATTTAAAAGACAGTATTTATGGTTCATAGGGGACATATTAAAGAGGTGATTGATGTTTCCGCTCTTAAAACAGATAGAGGTTGCTTCTGAAAGGTATTCAAACCAGTACATGAGGAACCATGTCCTGAAAAAACAACAGAAATAATACCACAAAGATGAGGACAGTTCGCTGCTTTGAAGACTACAAGCAAGAAATACAGATTACTTAAGAGCTGTAAGTTACTGTGAGCCAAGATTATCAGTGGTGCAAAGCAAGCTCATAATGATCTGTATTTCTCCTACCTAACGTTTGACAGAGACACGTCTGCTTCTCCAAGGGAACCCAGTCATCAGCTGGGGCAGGGGGGAGGCAATAAATTCACTTTGGTTTGAAAAATGTATTTTGCTCAGGAAAGCTGTGCCCCATGCAGGTATAAGGGTAGTATTATCGCTGACTACTGGAACCAAAGGAACATCTGGAAAACCCCTCCAATTTGAATCCTGCTGTATTTTCCCAGAACAGCTATCCAAAGAGTTGACAGGTGAGGAAGTATTACCCCATTTGAACAAAGACATGAGGAACCAAAGCAAAAAAGTTACAGTCGCTCGACCATCTTCAGTCACAAAGTCTACAGTAAAACTTGTAACCGAATCCAGATCCCCTGGGATCTCCTCTTTCCTCTTCACCATGGCATGCATTTTCCTGGTTTATCTCCATTTGTTTTAGTTTCAGGGTTTTTTTATTTAAAGAAGCTGCAGCACAATACAATCACATGCAGGGAATCAAAAGCTTTGGTTCTAAACACAACTCCAACTTGAGCCCAGGGCCTAAGTAAAGGCAAGTATCCTGCCAGAGGCCTTGATACACATCCCAGCCTCACAAGAAAGGAGGGCGCGTCCTCTGCAGAGCCCTCAGCCTCTGGAAAAGCAATTCCGCCACTCAGGACATTTGCACAGCTAGCACTTCTCCCCAGGCATCCTGCCTTTCCAGCTACTGCTAGCTAAGTTCTCTTTGGGAACTGTCCCATTCCTTTTCCAAATTTTCATACTAGGTAACGTGTCTGCATAAAAAGGGATTACGCTATTTTTAACAAATAGAAAGTTACATAGCAAAGCACATTTTCAGTATTTCCTACAATTGTGCGAGCAGAAGGGATAGCCAATAATTGTATTTTTCTACATCAGCCCCACTAGCAGTTCCGGTATGCAGTGAAACAATGCCTGCTAGCCTATTTCCTCTTATCTAGCATTGTTCAAAGCACATGCCTCCCTGAAAATCATAGACAAACAACATGCTAACTTCATTAGAGCCAGATTTGGCAGTCTTCCCTTATTATGTAAAGGTAATTAATTATACAATCATGGTCTACAAAATTGGAGTTTCCATCTGGTTTCTAGCTTAGATTCTAATTGCCTAAGCAATGAAAGTTACTGACAGCATAAGCACTAGTGAAGAAAAACAAGATTTCAAGACATACTCATACAACCAACCTCGCTCTCAAGACACACAGTGAAATGGCATACCATATAAGAACATATTACATACATCCCTTATGCCAATTTTCTAATAATTATAATTCTGTGTGCAATTAAGAGTGATGAAAGTTAGCTTTAGACAATGATGTACCATTTTTGACCTACCTACTCTCAGATTTACAAGCTTCCATGTTATCAGGACATAAATTCCAGAGGCGAGTCAATTCCTCACTGAAAAGAGAAGCATAAACACCCATCAAACTACCCATTCATCACTCTCTCATTCCAAGTTCCACCATTCACCACAGACACACAGAACAATGCTACAGAAATTCTCACCCCAGCACATTTATAATAAAGCATATCATATAAGCCTTTTGATACATACACATTAGGAATTACCAGAAGTGACAGAAATCTGATGTTGCAAATTAGGAAAAATTATGTATTAAATTTCTGTTATAATTTCTTCCTGATCTGTGGTCAGAAACTGTAATAAACTCCCGCTTTCCAAACTAGCTAAGGTCAGGCAATTTTATTTTGATTAACGAAACAGTTTATTGCTTTCTTTTTCAGAAGAGACATTTCACTAAACACTCAGTATAAGGTCTTGAAGCTCAAGACAAGGTCAAAATTTCCACATCTCGGTTAGGTGAACTGTTACGATGAAAAGACTACCATTTACCCTGAAGAGGAAGTGGAAACATGCCGCACTTAGTATCACACAAAATATGTCACTTATGAGAGACGATATACCAAGAAGAATTCTTTGCCCCAGGAATAAAATGCCAGTGGGTGTTATTTTAAAACCCATAGCACAGATACATTTTAAGCGAAAAAGAGGAGAAAAGTATAAAACCTTAACCAACAAGTACAAACCACTGATTTTCAGCCTGTAACTTACAGACTATTTAAGAGAGATCTACAAGAGATGACTATAAGGAAGGGAAGCCTACTGCAAGTTTTAAAGGAATGACATAGCCCCTGGGCTGTTCTTTCCTGGCAGTTTCAAAGCGAGGAAGTTTGAATATTAGTGACTAGAAAAAAAGTCAGTGGCAAAAAAAAAAGGCAAAAAACCCCCAAACCAACTAACCAACCCTGTAATGAAAAAAAATCCAACATACTTCCCCATAAGGATTTTTTTGTTCGGTCCTTTTCCTAAGAAGTCTTCCGGAGCTGGCCTCTTTCTCACAGGCCTCATTGGTTTCGAATCAGGAGGTCTAAAGAAAAGGAGATACTCTTTAGTATCAAACCAGCAATATTTAGAAACAAAATCAAGCCATTTCACTTCAGATAGTGCCAAGTTAAATCATAATGAGAGTATTGAGAAGGACTGGGATTCTAGGAGTGAAAGGAGGCAAGGGGGGGAAAGAGAAGAGAGAAGGTAAAGATAAGGAAAGGGATTTGCCAGACACCAGAATTAGTTCAGTCGCAAATGTAACGGTCCATCAGAGCCCCAGTATAGAAAAAGAAGCAAATCACATTGGTGCCAGCAGCACATATTAAGTATTATCTACCCTGCCACTGCGATCATCTGCTCTATGATTCCAAGGTCCCTTTCCCCAGGTGCACCTGATTTCATGGGATCAGAGAATGGTGATCCCAGACCACTGAGGTCAGGGTAAGACCTACCCAAGCTGAAACTCTGGCTGAGATCTAAAGGAGGAGACAGAACATTTATAAAAGTCAAATTTCATAATTTTGCTTTCCTATGCCCGCCCCCCTGCCCCCCCTGCAATAGTAATATCTCTCTTCTCACAGTCACCCTCCCTTTTTTGCAAACAGCTGAAGTCATGAAGAGATGTCTCCACCTCATCTCTCCATAAAAGGAAACTTGCAAAGAGATGATGACCCAGATGCTCCTCACAACATAGAGGCTACAGTCTGCGTGTAGAATGAAGAAGGGTGGAAGAGGAATGTTTGGTCATCAACCCGAGGTAGTCAAGTAGACACATGGAGTCCAAGTTCAATTTTGCCACTAGTTAGTAACTAATTACAAAGGAAACCTTTCAATGGTGAAAGCCACCAAATCCTAATTTCCTTTCAGGTAAGGGTTCACCATCAAGTGGCAAACCTTATTAATAAACTGTGTAAGAGGAGAAGTGTTAGACTAAACTCCAGGCGTGCTGCCCCACCAAAACACCAAAGGCTTCATTATAAGCAATCCAAAGCCATATATGGGAAAGTCAGGCACTCACTTCAACCCAGAGTCTGCCAAGGGAAGAGGGGAGGCAGCTTGCTCCAGTCTCCTCACTCACTAGATTCTTAGTATTAAGGGAACAAAACATCGCCATGAAACAGCGAGGAATGCTCTCCTGAGATCCCGCACATTCATAACCACCTCTTCACTGACATCACGAAGCGTTAAGACTTTTGGCAGAAATCTAGGAGCCTTCTGCACACCCCGAAGGGCCATCCAACTATACAAATCTCAAAATTGTGTGAATCATTAATGCTCGTATAAACCATGGGCATGTATTTTGAAGCTGAACCATCATTTCAAACAAGCAGCAGCAAGCTTCTCCATAACAGTTACCTTTCTTTCACAAAGCTTGGGCAGCCCTCATTTTTCCATGAGTTCCAGTTTTCTTCAGTATTTAATATATGCTGGAGAAACATAATATTGCACATTATTAGGGTCATAATCAGAGTTGACCCCAAGTTTTAAATTGAGCTGTTACAACTAAAGGGAAAACCTTGTTACTCCATGTCATCAGTATAGTCTTTGGCAGTTGGTTTAGTTTATTCAAAAAGAGTGTAACTCCTCTCTTCAATAATTGTGGGAAAGGCTTTATTTCTCCTTCTCTAAACAAGAAAGTAGATGCAGCCAAAGCAAAGAAAAAAAGAAAGCAAGAAGACAGCTTTTTTTAATTCCTCTAGCACCTTATCCCTATGCCTCTGGGCACAGCAATCCTGTCTGCAAAGACTTTTAAGTTTCTTATTATACTGTTTATTACATTATATACTATTATAATTAATGTTAACAATATAGTAACATATATCATATTATTATTTTTTTCAATAACTAATGTCTCCCATACGTACACAAGCACATATATGCACATTTCCATTTCTCCCAAGGACAAGGAAGAAAAGCGCATCAATGAAAACATGGGAAAAACGTGACTACAAAAATAAAAAGACATTATAAGACGTTTTTCACTGAGATGAGATAAAAGTTCTCTCAGATGTTACATCTGTGTTCAAAAAGCTAGTTTAAACCCATAGTGCTTTTTTACGCTCTATATAGACTTTGTTCAGACAGGCACTGAAGTACTTACCTCTACCATTTTCGAGAATCTTTCCCCATCTGGAGGATTTTCTGAAAGAAGCTGTGATTGGGAGGAAGAAAAAAAGTTAACTTTTTGCATTACATTTGTAGCAGCATACATACAAAAAACCCAAAGCAAATGGTGGTTACTGCTTCAAAGGTGGTTGATACAATATTACACAACAAATATTTTTACAGGTAATTTTTAGAGAAGGATCTACTGTACCAACCTGGTAGACTGCTTTTGTAGTATCTTCAATCCAAAGAGACTGTTCATCTGTTAGAACATAGTTTGAGCTGGAATTGAAGAAAACAAAAACAAGAAATCAACAAAGAAAGTGTTGTTAACTCAGCCCACCTTTTTTTTTTTTTAAATAAATTTGAGGAGTTTCCTACACATCAAAATAATCAAAATATTGCTGAGGACACATCAATTACACTACATACTTTTTGAGGGGTGTTAGAGGGGATCTGATGAAAGTACTATAAATGTGTTCTGGTCTGGTCCCACGGACTGGCCAATTACAAGATTGTGGAGTTAATTAGATATGCCTGCAGAATATACTTTCAGGTTTAGCTTCATCCAATAGGAAGCCCATTTGTGTGCTTCAAGATCACACCTTGATGTTGGGCCCAAAGCACAAGTGTGGACGATGAAACGACTTCAAAAAACCCTCTCCAAACCCCAGCTAAAGCACTGCTGTAGACAAACCATAGTAAAAGAAACAATCCACCAGCTAAATACAGAACACAGATCTTTAGTATTTCAAAACATGAACTAAATGTAGCATAACCTGAAGTCATTAAAAAAGTTGCTTGGTACATCCAGAATTATAATGAAATCAGTAAGTTGAAATGAAAAGGGAAGAACATAGAAATAAATATAACATGGCTCACTTCATTGCCGAGCACAAACCAGAACTTTTATATTCTCATCTTATTTTTAATGTGTTTTACTTTTTTGTTTTTCACTGCTGAGAATCCAGTTTTTGTTTTTCACTGGTTCAAGAATCCATTTGAAGCATATCCATCAATGTTCCATTTAGTGTTGAAAAGCAATATAAGACAAACCAACTTTTTATGAAGCACTCGGTAACCTAAATAGCAAATATAAACACGACATGGCTAAGTCAGTAACATGAGAAAGACTTCTAGAACTAGCTTCTCTCAGTTAACAGGATGTAAGAGAACTCATCTCTAAGGAAGGGAATAATTAGTATTATTTTACAACTGCACCAAGCATTATACTACCCCATTTATATGTCATACCATCCTCGACAAACAATAAATGAGTAAGTGCTTTTAATGAACACTTCAATGAATTGTCATTGGAACGATGGACTATGACCTCTACAGGACTCAAGTGCAATTCAGAAGACATGAATTCTATTCCTTCTCTGCCACCACACTGCCTTGGTAAATAATCTGTAGAATGAAGGTAATGATCCTAACCTAGTTTGCAAAGTTATTTGAGATCTGTTTATAAAAAGCAGTATATTGGAGATGAAAGACAGCTGCCTTAAATGTTAATCATTATGTGAGCATGTGGTCAAGGGCACAAGAAATGAACTAAGAGGGAGGGGTTTTGCAGGGTAACATTAGAGTACAGAGTAGGAAAAGATTTGTTCTGTCCCATTAATTTATGAAAGCAATAATGACTACTTATTTCTTGCTATTTTGGATGGAATTCTGTAGCACACCAGGAAAAAACAAATCATCAGCTAATGGCACATCACAGACTCAACACAGATTCAAACAATGCCACATACAAGTAGCTTGTATTGGTCTAACAACTTGCTGCTGCCAAAGAGAGAGACTCCTTCCCTCGCATGGCTGACACTTACCTTAAGCAAGCTTTAGTGGCCTCTACTTCTCTGAGACTCCACTCAACCCACCAATCTGACAGAAAACTAATTCTGCAGAGATGAGCAGATTGGTTTTTTGTTGGTTTAGTAAAGCGCACAAATCTGAGTAAGTTTAATGAACACTAGAGCAACTGCAAGGGTGGGCAAGGAATCACGCAGAGAAGAACAGAGGAAGGCAAGAATGAGACCTCCCCTTTCCTGCTGTAAAATAGCTTCAGCCACATCACGTATTTACCAATCCAAGGCTCTGCAAGTTTCACAAGAACCTTAGGACAAGCAGACAAACTCTTGTAAAATTTTTTGGTTTATCTCCAAGTTCTTAGCTCCCCATCCCCACAAGACAAGACATTTTCACATTACCTTTTAAATTTGACCTGTCCCTTCAGATACTGAAATAGTATTAGGTACTGCAACAAGATGTGCCGGCGAAAGTTACTGTCACTCAGCTGTAAATCCATCAGCTAAACAAACAAACAAAACCCCCACAAACAAAAAGAAGAATTAAACATTTAAAGACACTAAACACACATAAGTTAAAAAAATCCAACAAATGGTTTTAGATAAACTAGACGAGGACTGTTTTCAAAGCAAGATAAGTCATTACAGAATCTCTATTTGATACCACTTATCAGGACAGCGCTCCATAAGGTACTGGGACTGGTAAACTGTCACCTAAGAAAGATGTCACTTAGGAAAGACCATTACAAAAATTTCTAATTAAATCAATTTTTAAAAAGCATGACAAACTGCCTGTAAAAATAAACAGCGTATCCCTAGACTTTTTTAACTAGTTTCATACTCCTAGATTTTATAACATTCACTTTGAAGCAAACAAGAATTTGGAAAAAATAAAAATTCAGTTTTTTCACTAACTGAAGTACAGCTTGGTCCCTTTTCCTATGAACTACTGGCTATAGCATTAAGGGTTTAGTTACCATAGAAAGGTTCACTCTCACAGTGATATACTACTTGGTTTCTATCCTATGTGCCACAGCATGATAGATCATACAAAGGAAACATTTGAAGATTCTTTAAAGAAAAAGACCTTTGACTACTGGATGTAAATTAATGACCAGTTCTGTATCTTCTAGATTGTATTTTAAAGTTGTCAATACACAGGTCAAAGGCTGAAGAGGAATTTATCTATTCTTCTATCTCAGAAAGAGAAAACACGCTGCCTTGAGACTTCCTTTCTGTCATCTACTAATGCATGCATTTACAAGTTGAAGTTACATATTATTCCAAAATGAAGACAATGATGTTAGGATTAAATTCAATAGTGTTGTATTTTCAGGTTAATATTAACAGAATTAAAACCTCTCAAGATCTTTTTAGAAGCAATTTTATGAGGCGGAAAATATAATTAACGTTATCATCAGCCAAGTTTTGAAAATGTAATTCTAAGGGCAATAAAAAAAGCAACAGGCCTTTAAATATTTACTCTCTCCCAACTTCTCTTTCTAAATGTAACAATATACATCAAACACTGTAAATGTCAGCTTTACTGCAGACTCTTATTCCAGAAATAAAAGTCCCTGAATCATCAACTAACAGAGGGAATCCACACAATGGAACAGGATACCCAGAGAAACTGTGGAACCTCTACCTGTGGAGATGTTCAAAACCCAACCAGACATAGCGCTGATCAAGCTGCTCCGAGAGCCTTGAGCCAAGGGGGTTAAACTGGACACAGGTTCCTTCCAACCTCAACTAGTCAGTGATTCTGAGAAAAGCAAGCACGTACCTTTTCACTAGTTAGGAACTTTGCAAAATACACATGTTCTCCTCCTGTTTTTAGTTCTTCCAGCTTTTTTCGGGAAGCCTGAGTGTCGTCCAATTTGTAACTTTTGAAAACAGCCAAAACTTCTTCTGAGTACTATAAAACACAGTTATTTACCACATGAAAATAATACAAAAACTTTGTAACTGAATAACTACACTAGACTTACTGCCAAGCAAGTAAAATCATTTGCAAACTTGCTGTCAGCCAGTTGAAACAAGACCCATTTGCCACCAATATGTAGGGCTTCTCTGAACACCAAGGGTGACAGTTTCAGAACATCGAATCATTTGGAGTATTTAAAACACACTAAGAAAAACAATGTTATGGGTTGTGAACAATGCACAATTGCTTTGTTGTTTAGATGTTATGAAAAAAAGGTGATGATAGTGCCATATTCAAAGTGACAGTTAAATTTGCAGTGCTGCTCTCAAAAAATTAATCAATTCAGAGCCTTAAAGCTGCAGTGAAGAAAAACTCAGTTTCATCTGAAAGACTTAAGCTTGGCCTTGTTCAGTTTCTCCAAACCATACATGGGGTTTTTTTGGTTGGTGTTTTTTTTTTTTTTGAAAGCTGAGAATATAGACCTCTTTAACTAGATTTATATTAGAACGTCTGAGCAGGTGTTACCTCTTATTACCAGAGCACAGAGACAGTAAATAAACAGCGAGTAGCAAATTGTGAATAAACAGGTAGCTTAGCAATAAATCATCCTCAACATTCATCCTAAGCAAAATTGAAACAGCTGGCCGAAGGGGAGTCCCACCAGAACCAACGTAACTATTCAAAAGTAAGAACTAGGATTAGGTAGAACTATTTTTCTTGTTGGAGGAAAAAACCCCAAACCCCACAAGTTCTGCCTTTTGCAGATGATAAATGGCATTAGCAGCTCAACAGTTCTTTGTTTACGCACTCTTCTACTCATGTAAACTGCCATTTTTTTACTGAGGCTGAACAGTTGAAAGCATGAACTCAGATTACCTTAAGGAAAGTTTTCCATGAGACCTTCTCATAGCACTGCACAGGATTTCTAAAATAATCTTGAAGTGACCAGAATTTTCTATACAGGTTATAATCTATTGGAATGGAACTGGGCGGGGGGGGAAACATAAAAAACCAGTGTCAACAGCGATATATTAAACTCGAGTTCACTCAGGAATGTGCAATCTCAGTAAATAGCATTCATTTTGTAAGTGAAATGACGAGTCAACAGCAAGCCCTTACAGAAAATGTGTAATTCAGAATTTGTCCCTAGAAGAGTTTTACATCCAGTCTACTGTTACTTTCTCATCATAAAAGCAAAAATAGTAAGAGAAAGGTATCTTAAGAGTTTTTCACTGTCTGGGGAACGAAGACGAGCACAGCTTTTTCTCTTAAAAGCATATACAGCATGTACTTAGAATCTCTGAAAACATCTTACCAGTACAAGTTTTGTCAAGGTAATTGGGAAAATTGTGAAAGAATAATAGGGTTCTCAGACAGGGTATGCAACTTTTTCAAATAATCTGTAGATTTCTTTCCTCTGCCAGGCACCTCCGCTTAAACAGATTACGACACTGCTAAGGTTGTATCTAATCTTGAAAGGACAGGAGATAAATAGAATTCTGAGAACTACATCTAAGGGTATTTCCCAAACAGCCCTTTCACTTTATAAAATTTCACTTCAACTTTTAGAATTGCTGTAAGCTCACCAACTTGTTGGTGCTTCATCATCTCCCATTTCACCTTCTTCTACATCCATTCCTTCTTCTCTCTCCTCAGTGTGCTAATAGGAAAAAATAATTAAAACCTCACGCAAATGCCAGTATAATTTGCATACAGTTTTCATGATGTTCTTTATTGTAAACATTCTATTGCACATTACATCAGAAAGCTTAAGATGGTAATTCAAAAGATCTCTAAAGTATTATTCCAGTAAACCACGCAACAAATTCCTGCCTTAACACCTTACTACACTTTGTAATGGTAGCCTGACTTCTCTTGAAAAAAAGCTGAAGGGACACCTCTATCCTCCGTACACAGTGGGGAAAACTTAACTACAGGAAGAGACAGTGCTTATCCTTCACAAGCAAATCAACTTTTTCACCCCTCCCCAAAGGCTGCACAGTTTAATGTGCTAGGTAACATGCCTATTTCCAGAATCAGCAGCTTGATCTGAAGAGGGACAATCAAACTGAACGTACAGTTCTGAACATTATGCACAGTAGCACATCTCTGCTCAGTCTTACACATTTCCTGCAGATTGAAAGAAAAATTACATTAAGAGTTTTCACCTTCTGTCCTAGAGTGCTCTCATGTTCATTGGTATTGAAAACGGTGACATTTTCCAGGTTAAACTGACTCTGCAAGTTAAGTCCTGTGAAAAACAAAGGGTCAGTCTTAGAAAAGGTGAAGTTCATAAGTCTGTATATTCAGTTGTTTATGAGATGCTGATATTAAATTCTCCGAAACGGCATTCAAATCTTGCGTTTGAAATCACAACACATGAAAGGCACTTACAATATCAGGGGTAGAGACAAGAACTAAGATACAAGTCCAAAGTTATTTTCTCCAACTAAATTTGGTCAGCAACTATCACAAACTTAAAAGATTCAGCATATTTAGTTTTTGCTAGATGCTGTGTGATGAAATGCAAAAAAAATCTCACCTGACTTTTCTGAAAGCGGAAATAACCTAGCCAAGAACAGCTGAATTCTTCCACAGAAGACTGTGTTTTGTGACTTAGATAATCTTCTTAGGAGGTCTAAATAACATAAAAAGCAAAGAATATTAGTACTGATCCTCTTTCAATTTCTCATGTACTATAATTTAAGACCTGACAATTACATGACCTTCGTAGATAATAACATTTAAATCTACAAATCTTAACTTCCTTCCATTAACTTCCTCAGATCAGTCTTATTTTTTCCACACACATTCTACCAATTCATCTAACACCTTCAACAGCAATAAAAAATAAATTCAAAACAAACCCTATTCAAATACAGCCTCTGATATGGGCCTTGTCATTGCTGAAGAGTAAGTATTTCTCAGATGTTCTGCTGTAACAACACCCACTGATGAGGGGATTTCCTTAAGGTCAGACCTTCGACGTTAATCAGTAAGACTCATGAATATCTGCTCAGATGAGTGATTTGCCTTTTAACTTTATTACTTATTGAATACACTGAATTTAAGTCAAATTACTAGATTCACTTTCATTTGCTGAGATAAGGCGTTCTTTAATTCACAGACCCCCACTGAAAAACTGCAACTCACCATTGCACATTCGTAGCAAGTAATTTTTCCCTGCAGAGTAAAATGTATTCTGAAACAGAGTAAAGGTATTTAGATGATTAAGAGAACACAAAACCTTCTTGAGCAGAATTTAAATCAATCACAAACTATGAATAAGTAGGAGTCACTCCTACTGTTAACTCTGAGTTTTCCCTTAAATAAGAGGCAGGTTTCACAAAAAGGCAAAATAAAACAAGCAGTGCTACAAATTCCAAGAAAGCATAAAACACAACATTTAAATCCAGCCTCCATACAGAAAAACTGCATGTGGTCATGAACTGTAAAAGCCACATCCACCTTTTTACCTTGAACACACTATTTTTTTTTTTCTCCTTACACTCATTGCCATGCGTTATTTATACACAAATGCAAAGAGCAATACACAAAAGATACAGAGCATTCACAGTAGTAGTAATTTGGCAGCAGGAGAAAGAAATTGATAGGTACTTGAATTAACAATAAATAATAGTTTGTGAACAAACCAGGGGGCATAATGTTACCTGAAACAGAACAGCCTGAATGAATGCCTACGGGAGGTAGTCCCAGTTAAGAAAAACACAGAGAAACTGGAATGCTTTTCAGGTGTTACCTAGAGAGTTACCAACACTTGTGGTCCCAGCAGCATTACTGAAGAGCAAATCAAGGATACCGAGATCCAAGATTTATTATGATTTTGGAATAAAATGCACGCACCTTACGACTTATGCCCAAGACCCTTAATTCACTCTTTAACAGCAGCTGGAGCACAAGAACCTTGGCAGCCTGTCACAGCAGCTAGTAAGTCAAGAGAGAAACTACTCAAAAAATGTGTGATGGAAGTTAAGTTTCTGGTTTCTAAATGTGACAAATATAGTAGAAAAAGGAGTCAGAAATAGAACGTCAATCAAAATTTCTTTTATTATTAATTTTTTGACCTCTGCTGCCCAGACACTATTAAACTTCAAAACAAAACATGCTCAATGCTACTATTTTAACAGAGAGTTAAAATCTGTTTGTAAAAAATGGTTCAGGCAGACAGAAGCTTTGATGCAACTCTATCCCATTTTTGAAAAATACCTACCGATTTCCATGTAGCAACATTTTTCTCCACAAAAGTAAAAATTTTGTCACACTGATCCAAAGGCAGGCAATCCAGAACATCCCCCAGAAGCACAAAAGGGGTTGATGCAGTGCAGATACCTATGAAGAATAGGGCATATTTTATTCATCAAATTTGAACTGAAAGGTAATAAAGATGCATGCCAGTTGAGGGACATTATACCAAAGAAAGGAGAAAAGAGTTCTCCTGGGTTCCTACAAATCCTAACTAAAAGCTTGGCCTAAAACATGAACTTCCATTAAAGCTATTCCTATATGTACACTTATGCAGATGAACTTTACAAAAGCTTTGCACTAACATAAAACAAACAATAAAGAATAACTGTTCTAAACCCCTCAAAGTCTGAAACAATGTCGCATCTTCTAAACCCACCGTTAGTTACACCACACACCCCCATGAAGTCTGACAGCCTTTTCCTCAAGCAAAGCACTACTAGAGCAGTGCTCCAACTCCGTTCACCCACCCTATGTAGTTTGGTAGTGCCTGCATTGCCCAGTCACAGATCTTGTTACTCTACAGTGCATAAAAGTAAGTAGTTGAGTTTACTAAAACAAACAAATATTTGACATGCAATGTGAAGAAATAAACAAAGGGAAGAGGCCTCTTCAGAAGAGATAAGCATACTGACTGCTGACACAAAAGACAGTTTCAGATGTATGTAATAGAAACTGATTCCAGTATCTAAAAAAGCATCCGTGTACTGACACATCAGTACTGGGAAATGAGAACAGATATTCAGGAAAAGTTATTTCCGGTTCTGCCAGTGAAACCCACAGATCCGCCTCAGTGGTCTCATCTCTGAAATTACAATGGGAGACTTCCAAACATTTTACATAGTAGACAAAGATGGAAAATGCCAATTATTTTGTGACAAAAAACATGCACCTTCCTGCATTAAATAAAATGATAAAAATTCAAACAGAAATGTCACACATAAGCGCTTATTTAATTATATTATACTTCATTCCTTTTGTGAAACAGATATAATAACCACTAGCGTAAGGGCCACACATTATCAAAACTAACTGCTGTAGATGGCATACAAAAAAAAAAATTAAAATTTTAAAATTCCCCTAAATGGTTCCTAAAACTCCCAACAGATTTGAGAGAAAGATGCTCACCTTCTGTGACTCCACTAATAGCAAGAGAAATAATTGCCAGGAGATTTTCACATGGAGCTTTATTTATCTAAACAAACAAAACAATGTTAAGCTTATCTATTCTGAACTAAATATACCTAACAAAACTAAAATTCTTGTTTTCAATAAGATATATTCACAACAAATATTGGCATCCAACCTCCCAAAACTTCAAACAGTCTATTCAATCAGACCTGCCAGTTAACTACATAAAAGTTTTTCCTGAGTGAGCAACATCTCTTGACCACTTCCAGCTATTAAAGACACTACAATACCTAACTGCATAGGGTGAGTCATTTACCTCTGAAAATTAATAACCCATGTTCAGCTTTCTTTCAAGTAATACCAACAAAAACTTTATTTGATTCACTTCATCATTATTTTCAGCTGACAGGCAGCTTTGTTACATGCTAGTAACAAATAAACCACTCCATCCCACTCTTATAGTTGTGGAACAATGCATATTTATGAACTACAGTGTTAAAACATAGACATTCACGAGCGTTACAAAGAACCGCTGAAAAAGGCTAAGTCAATGCCTTTAGCTGTAGTGTGGTATCTGTAAAATACTGCCATTCTGTCCTACCTACCAATCTCTTTTAATCATCTATATTCAATCTCAATTAGGTAACTTTTACATAACACAGGTTTTCAATAAACACTATTTCCTTACACTGAATTTGCTGTGAAATTAATATATTAACTTGCAAATACAAATTTGAGCTTTAACAAGAGATAAACTTCAACAGCTTAAAGTACTTACTATTTCTTCTTCTACAATAACTCGAAAAGCTTGATCCAAGGTACATTTCTTTTCGTTTTCACTGCAAATGCAAACATTCCACATCAGGCAATAAAAACTACTAGGGACAAGATTACTGAAAGTTATGTCAATAAACACCTTTTAAAATCAAGCAACATTTACTTACCTCCCAGGAATCTGGTTGAATGCATTTAACAATGGCTTGATACTTTTGTTAATCAGAGCATCTCTGGTAGACGTCTATCAAAATGTAAAGAAAGAAAAGTTACAAAACCAGGATCTCCTTCCTCTATCCAACAGTGGATGGAAATACTAAGGAATCTATTTGCCACACACCATGAGTCAGTTTACCAAAAGAACTTTCTAAGAGGCAGTGCAAGTAAGTGCCTAGTAAATTAGCCATGCAAGCTAGTAGAGCATCACGCTTCAAACTTTGGCTAACAGTGTGGTAAAAACAGCATTTCTAAGTGAAACACAGAGGAATACGCTGCTGGAACTGATGCTGCAACTCCAACAGTCTCAAGCCCCAGGCACACAACTTCACCTGCCTCACAAGCAGGTGATGGCAGTTTGGGACGTGACTCCTGCTAACAAGGTGGTCTAAAAATTACTGTATCCTGTAACAAAATCAATCTAATGGAGCAAGTTCCCGTGCCTAGACGGCTTCTGTGCAAACCCCATGCTCTCGCCCGACAACTGGGCCTCAAACGGCAGGGCCTGGAGACTGGGGGTGCACATCCATCCCCACCTGCTCTGGCAACGGAAAAGCACCGTCCGAAAGAGGCGCAAAAGAGATATGCGCAATAACCTGCGGAGGCTTTGCTGCGGCAGTTAAGCGAGAATTTAATTTCATTTAATTTTACGTTAATTTTTGTTACACCCAAACATCAGGCCCACCCTTTGGCGCGACAGGCTGAGCCAGGTACGAAGCCCTGCCTCACAACTTAAACCGCTTTATCTCAGCCGCCCTGAACGCCCGTTAAAGGGGAGCCAGGGCCCCTCCTCAGCGGGAAGCTGCGGGCCCTGGCGCGGCCCAGCCCGGCGCCTCAGGCGGAAAGGGGGGCGGCGCGGGCACCGCGCTGAGGCAGCCTCCCGCCCGCCTGGCCCCGCTCCGAGCAGTCCTGAGGGAAGGGAGACCCTCCCCCCCAGGCCTCTCCGTCTCACCGTGAAGCGGAGCCGGGCCTCAGGCAGGCTGAAGAGCGGCGGCGACATCGCAGCGACCCACCGGCGCCGGACGGCGCGCACCGATGACGCCGTAACTCCGCGGAACGGCCCTAAGTCCTTCCTGGAGACGCCCCGCCCCCAGCGCGGGCCGGAGCCTCGCTTTCGCCTCCCGCCGGCCGCGGGGCGCGCGCGCGGTGGCGGCCCGCCGGGGGGGAGCGGGGCTGTGGGGCGGGCGGCGGCGGGGGAGGAGACGGAGGGAGTTAGTTCGTTGCGTTTGGCAGCCGGATGTGGTAAAAGTGTAAATAATTTTACAAGGGTAATGTAATTTTTAAGGACTTTAAAGCGGGGGAGTGGCAGGTGCGGGGGGGGTTTCTTGCCACAGCCGCCTCAGAGACGCCCTCTACCGGCATCTTCAAAATAACACTGAAGGAAGAAGAATTGGGTAAAATCGCCTCGACGCTAAACGATTGACAGGTGGAGCAATATCCTACGGATACCTCCTTCCACATCACTGTTAATGGGAGTTTAATCATTGCTTCCCTGGTAAATATCTGAAATAGCCCTGCAGAAATAAACGTTTATTGTGAATTTTATCTTTTCCTGTGGCTCAGCTCCTTCAAAGATGACATTTTCTAGCTAGTCTGAATACCATCGGTTCCCAGGTTTGTCTTTTGACAGTTTGTTTCCAGGCTTGGGATGCCTCTTCTCCCATTCCCAAGTCCGGGAGTGCAGCTGTGAGTTGGGAACACTCGCTCTGTCATGGCCCGCCATAAAACCCCCCAAATATATTCCCTGTCAACCTTCTTTCTCCTAGGACTCAAGGGCACCTCAAAACTGACTAGAGATACTGTTTTCTCCCACTGCTTCTCAATCCTGCTTTCCTTTCTGCTGTCAAAGCAGAAACATTTGACTTGCCTTCCTTTCCTTCTGGAAAAAAAACCCCACCCAAAAAAACCCACCCCACCCCACCTTTTCTCTTACCAGTGCTGGAATTCCTTAAGCAATCACTGTTATTAAAAACCAGCTGTTTGGCTGAGCCCACCAGCCCACCCTGGTGATAAACGTCTCTCGATGCCTGATTAGCACTGAACAAACCGGCCCCAGTCTGTCTAGACCATCAGTGCGTTCCTGGGTGTGTTACTGTCCTTAAATCTGAATTCCTCAACCCAACAAATCTGTGTTGCAGCATCGAACTTGACCCCCCAAAGAGAAAGCTACATTCTTTGATGAAGATAGGCTTCTTCCCCTTCTATGTAGAGACCTGCTGGTCCCAATTTACTGGGCAAGGAGTGCTCTTCTGCCAGAAACCCTGGGGCTCTTCGAGGGGAAGATGCCTCAACGCATGCAGTATTCTTTTGCAGGACCCTTTGACTGTCCATTTCTACTCACTTTGGGTTGCGATTCCCCAGACAGCTGAACCACTGGTTTCTTACCAGGAAAGGGAGAAGTGCGCTTTGGTCCTGTTCCACTGGAGACAACTACCTTGGACACAGAGTCTGAGCTTATGGGAATTGTTATGCGGCCCCTCTGAGGTCCCATATTACTTCTATCTGAAGAGGTAACTAACTGTAGCTCTATCCAAAAATATGTAATTGCTATAAGAAAATATGGAGCATCTTATCCAGTAATAATACAGACTGAGAGATGAAGGGACTGAAAGCACCCCTGCAGAGAAGGACTTGGGGTATTGATGGATGAAAAGCTGGGCATGAGCCGGCAATGTGCACTCGCAGGCCAGAAAGACAGCTGCATCCTGGGCTACATCAGGAGAAGTGTGGCCAGTGGGTTGATTCTGCCCCTCTACTCCACTCTGGAGAGACCCGACTTGGAGTACTGTGTCCAGCCTTCAGTACAGGAAAGACATGGACTTCTTGGAGTGAGTCCAGAGGAGGGCCATGAAGATGATCAGAGGGCTGGAGCACCTCTCCTGTGAGGACAGGCTGAGAGAGTTGGAGTTGTTCAGCCTGGAGAAGAGAAGGCTCCAGGGAGACCTTACTGTGGCCTTTCAGTACTTGAAGGCGGCTTGTAAGATAGATGGAGAGAGACTTTTTAGTAGGGCTTGTAGTGACAGGACAAGGCGTAATGGCTTTAAACTGAAAGAGGGTAGATTTAGATTAGATATAAGGAAGAAATCTTTTACATTGAGGGTGGTGAAACAGTGGCACAGGTTGTCCAGAGAGGTGGTAGATACCCCATCCCTGGAAACATTCAAAGTCAAGTTGGATGGGGCTCTGAACCCCACCGGGGCCACAACCCCCCCTAATAATCTTAAATAAGTGAAGCATTGTCCCATTTATTTGGAATCTCTCCTCTCCCCCTACCCCTAGTATATAACAGAACAAAAGTTTGTCATGATTTGTCCATGTTAAACATCTCAGGATACTTGGAGGCATCTTCACAGAGAAGACAGATAAGAATAGGAGCTATGAGACCTGCATCCTTCTGAAGCAGCAGTTGGAGACCAGATGGGATGCCCTTCCCCACCTGAATTGGTCCTAGAGATCTGAATGACATAACGGACCCACCTGTCTGCCCCGTAGGTGTCTGTGCTGAGTTTGTCCTTTGTGCTTCCTGGGGGGAGGGAGGCTTAGACTCATCTCTCAGGCACAAGGTACTTCAGCTTAAAGCATCTGGGGTAAGGCAGAGGAGGAGTATGACCCTGCCAGTGCCTGTGTCTCTGCATTCACTGCAATGATCTGATTCAGACAGCGAAGGTTAGGTGAGATGAATCCTACTCCATGTGGCGTATTTTTTTCCCTTTTTGTGTGATGCCAGTGTATAAAGACAGCACAGGGTTGACATTCTGCAAAAAACGTAGGAATATGCACAGAAAGTTGTTTTGCTGAATAGCATGGAAGATATTTTCATTTTCCTGTGTCCCTTCCTGCTTTTGCAGGAATCAGGAGAGGCTGAGCCTGCCCTGATTCAAATACAAATGAGCTCATCCCGTAGCTTTTTCTTAGCTAAATCTCACGGTAAACACAGTGGTCATCCGTCTTTGTCACACAGCTATGATGGTCTCCTGGGAAGGCTGGAGGAGACGTTTCTTATTTCTGTTGACCTTGCCATCCTCACCAGTGCACAAACAACTTGCAGAGGTCAGACTACCATAACCAATATGTTTTCCCACCTGGGTATGGTACCACGCTGAAAACAGTAGCACCATGCTAGCCTAACAGTACTGAGGAAACTCCCACTGGAGTGGGAACATTCCTTCTGAGCTTCTGAGTTAACGAATGGCCACTTTTTGTGCAGGAACATTGTTTTCAGGTGAGCTACAAATGGATGGTTTTTAAGCAAGAACATGAGTTTCAGTTGAGTTACAAGTAGTCACTTTTTGTCTCAGGAAAGAGAAATATTGGCCATTTTCATAACTCTTTTAAGTTGATGAATTGGTCTGCAGTGCCGATGCCTAACCAGCCAATTGTTTTTTTTTCTCCTCTTAACTTTCCTTCTTTAAGTAGTCATTTATCTTTTGAATCACTAGAAGAGTGCAAAGAATTCAGCTCAGCACTGAAGCCCTCCATGTTGTGCATCTTCCTCTTTCCCAGTACCGTAACCTCAGGCTTTTGGTCAGTTGTGCCATCTGAAGCATGGCATGAGCAGGCAGTTCTCCTGCCCATCTCTGTCTCTTCCCGTGAGTATATTGGCAGTTGTCTTCTGCTGTTGTCTCTGGATCCCTGAAGAGAACGTGCTCAGCTGGGGTGTCCTGGAGTTATGGCATGCACTGCTCCGGGATATGCTTTGATTTCTATTAACAGGCTAAGAAGTCCTTTTCTGGACCTGAAGGCCTTTCCTGCATCCAGTTTTGTGGCCTGGAGGCTCCAGCTTTTCTCCACCAGCAGGCTGGGACGAGCCCTTACCACCTTGCTGGCAGAAGGGATCATGCTGGCCTTTGGGTTGAGGTGGCTGGGTCAGCAGGTTAGCTCACCCACGCCTGCCCAGGCTCTCTGCAGGCTCCGCATCTCTCCATTGCTCCCAGGATCCTTCCCAGTGACAGATCAGCCTGGGCCAAGGCAGTGCGGGGTGAAATGTGCATTCCGGAGGGTAGGTAGCAGAAGACCGTCCAATCCGCAAAGTTGCTCGCAAGGGGAGGGTCTGACCAGAATTATTGGGAGCATTAGAAAATGCCCGCCATCGCTAAGTTTTCCTGTTTTAATTTGTTTGTGGAAGTTAAGGAACTGCCATGGCTTCTGCCTTTGTTTTGAGGAAGCCAAGCCCCAACGTGGTTACCCACGTCTCCAAAGCATGTTGTTTGGTGTCTGGCCGAAAGGCTCAGGTACTGCCCAGCTCCTGCTGCATAGGGGGGAAAAAGCTCAAACAACCAGTATCCTGTTCTTATTGGAAGAGGCAAATAATATTAAATAAGAGGCAAATAATATTAAAATTAATTTTATTGTTATTATTAAAAGCAAATATTTAAAATAACGTATGAAAGGATAGATGGGAGTGTTTTCCTGTGTGGTGTGGCTGTAGTTGGATTTTGTACCGGGAGAGGGAAGTGTTTGCCCAGAAAATGATGGCAGAGGGTCAGGGACAGTTTGGGCTGCGCTTGAGGCTGCTCCGCTGACTGGGAGCTGGGGACACGCTGCCAGCCCCTGGCCTGTCACTTCATCTGTACATGGAAACCATTGTCTCACACCGCCTAAAAAATGCGGGATATGTCAGAGCCGTGCCAGCTCGTTTCAAATCACGGGGAAAGGGGCTTCCTGACATTGAAAATTGGATCAACGTGATTTATCATTTTGAATGAGTCGCCTGCGTATACTATGAGACACAATGAATATTAGCCATTCAGTCTTGGAAGAAAGGGGGTTTTTTTGCAAGGCTTTCTCGCTGTTTCTCATCTCTTATTTTGATAAATTAAACCGTATTATCATATTATCAGCTGAATAAAGGTCCATGCTAAATAAATCATTTGAGATTATTCTAGTGCCCACCTCTGACTGAATGAAAGACAACCAGAGAAGAGCTCTGTGAATACAGTAAAAAAAAAAAAGGTTTTAAACTTTTACAAAGACAGTAGAAAGCCAATTACAAGTGACCTAAGGAGATAATGCCAACATAAATGGAGCCTTTTTTAGAATACAAATATTCCTTAAGCCAGGACTGATGTTGTACGTGAACAGAGAGTAGCACTCTCAGAGAGTACCCAGAGATTCAGCACATGCTGAAAAGCAGTACAATGTAATTGTTAGTGAGTTCAGCGCAGACAGAGACTTTTTTTTTCCCTGGGGTAGGAGAAGATAAAGAGGAAGAACAATGTTGCCGCTGTGATTTAATAGCATTTTATAGCCACCTCTTGTTTGATACTGATATTTTCTCTGTTTAGAACAGTGTTTGTTACCTTCCCGTAGATGTCATGCAGAGGGGGGATCAATGCTGAGCTGCTCGTGCTCGTGTTGGGATATCGACAAACGAGTCTAGCAAGCTGGCTGCAGTGACTGAAGGCGTCAGCACCCCAGCAGCTGCTGCGCACCCCTAGCAGAGATTACTATTCCCACAGCAATGTCAGCAGCATGTCGCTTCTGCTTGCCACTCGGTGTTGCCACAGTGCAAAATCTGGCAGCTTTGCTTAAAGCCATCTTCATCAACTCTTTAAGAAGAGGTGCCAAACTATGCACTGGACTGGCAGACAAAAATTGCTCTCTGCTTTGGGGATCAGAAACTCAGCGAGAGGAGTAGTGCTGCGTATCTGTAAGGTAGTAATAAACTAAAATGCCACAACTGTTTTTGACATGAAGAGGAGTTGGTGTCCTAAATTAGCTAGCAATATGTTAGAAAAGTACGGCATCAGTTAGGCTGTGTCTTCCAGTATGTGCTAGGTGGGAAGCTAAGGGAGGAGTAAACGACTTAATATTACTTTCTTTAAAACTATTGTAAGCAAAATCAGTTTTTCAGTAAACACTGTCACCAGCTGAAAGTCCAGTTTGATGGAAACAATTGACGAAACCGGTATCCCAGAATATCTCTGTGCTCAGAGGGCAGTTGATAGAACAGAGATCACATTACCTTATGTCAATAGGTTGTGTAGTTTGAATTACAAAAAACTTCACCTAAACCAGATGCTATCTTTCCAAATAAAATCATCTTCCAAGACCAAATTGAGTTTCCATTTTAACTTCTGCTGTCATTCCTATGGAAAGGTATACTTGGAGCCTCCGAAGCCTCGCATCTCTGATGGCGCTTGTACTTGGTGCTTTGTTCTCCCCGCTTTGTTTCCCTCCCTTGTGCTCAGGAGCTCTTCTTTTCAACCCTTTTCCTCCCAGGACAAGGTTGCACAACATTTAGTGTAGGATTGGCATGAAAAGTGGATAAATTGCCTTATTAGCTGAGTTTTAGTAGCTTAGCTGTTATTTCCAAACCGGTCATGGGAAGTTGCACAAGATATTTTCATCTTTTAAACAATTACGAATACAAGCTGTGCTACCTTTGGTACTTAACTTTTAGGTGGCATCCTGCCAGCCACTTCAGTTTGTTAAACTAGTTTGTGAGATAAAATTTATAATGTGTGGACTGATGAAGGAGAAACTAGATTAGCACAAAAAGTAGCCCCTCAGGAAAACTGAAATCATATTTTTAAAAAGAATGTAATACAGAATCTTTCTACCTTTTATCAGTATGTTACACTTTTCACCATGTTACACTTTTCACAAGAGCATACATATAACTTTTATGTTTTTTAAATCTCATGATTATATTCTGCTGTGTGTAATACTCTCTGGGGTTCTTCTCGATTTCATTAATAAATTACTGGGGAATATGTGCCGTATGATCCCATTCTGTCATGCCAGTTACAGCAGAAATGTTTCACCAATATATTTTGTTGGCATTTTTCAAATAACTTGGTAAGGGGGCCTAGAAGGGTTCATTTACCTGCATCCACCTAGAAGACTGTTTCACATGTGAATCTGAGAAGGACTGATTTTTCTACTGCTCATCTTTCATCTGGGACGTGGGACTTACTAGCACAGTTGTCCTAGAATACTGCCACTCTGCATACAGATGGAAATACAGTCACAAGTGGCAATGGTTCTCACCCACTAATGACTTTAATGATCAAGACCAGGGTTTTGACCCTAGAGTAGAATAAAAATGGGAGTTGGTGGAAGCTGAGAGCATGGAGTATAGCTCCTGCAGCACGCTAAGGACACTTATTCTGCCCAAACTAGGATCCATTGTCTCCATCTACATTGAGCCACACAAACTGTACTGTTCTAATGGGAGACGATGATCAGGCAATGTTCTGCAGCTAGATACCTGCAATGGCCCAAACCCCAGGCAGCAGAACTCTCTCTTTTTTGTCATTGATACTACGTGGTGAGTTAGGAAAAAGGGCTATTTTTTGGCCTATGCGTAAAACTTTGTACTGTTTCTATGTTTTATTGTTGTCATCATAATTATCAACATACACAACTTTTATACATAAATATTAATATTCTACAGAAATAAAACTCCTTGAAATGTTTTCAAATAGTATTATTTGCTACTTTTAAAGGTCTTTTTTCTGTTTGGCTAATTTATCATCAAGACCTGGGTGTCTTGAGTACCAGTTTGCAGAATTGGTTACCATATATTGTTTGTTTTATCCCAATGCAGACAACATGTGTCATTTTTGTTGCCAAAATAATTTACTAAAATTCATATCTCTATGCCATTAATACTACAGAAATCTATTTTTTTTTTCAAAAGCAAAGTGTCACACATCTGGCTGGTATTAGCAATAATCATGCTACCAACAGCTCCTTCCCACAGTCAGTAATATTTTTTGGATTACAACCTAATAACACTACTGTGAGTTCAGCAGAGAACACGGATTAGTTGGGCATTTTTTAGCTAGAATTTTCTTGCAACATACCTCTCATTTTGAGCATATTCTGATATGGAAACCCTTTAATTTTATTCACGAGTGCTTTATAATGTCAGGCTTAGTTATTAAAGAATGCAGAAAGGCATTTTCTGAATCACATACCTACATTTCTATACCACGAGTGCCTGGGGTTAATTCTTTACTTTTACATCTGCCATTGGTATGAATTCTGAAGTATGCTGTTCTTTTGGGATTATGCTGCTGAAAAATGATACCCTTTTTGCAGATTCGGTTCCTGTGGATTGCACTGCTGAAGCTCATTCCTTCCTCCTTGTCATCCTCCTGTTGACCTTCCTTGTCAACATTCAGGTAAAATACAGCTCTGCCCCAAAGAACTTGAAGTTTAGTTCAAACACAGACATAAAAAAATAATAGAAAAGCCAGTGGCAGAGGCGGGTGACGAATGCCAATTGTAAGCTTTTGCAAATGAACTTTTTGAATTTGAAGTGAGAGAACAAAGCTGCTAGCAGTCCAGGCTTGGGGTGGGATGTAAGAAGACAGGAAAGTGAGAATGCCAGAGAGACATTGACGAAGAGAGTGGGAGTGAGTAAGATGTAAGAAGGAGGCAGATTTGGAGGCAGAATCAGAGCCATGAAGGACCTGGAGGATGAGCTTGGCCTCAATGGAGAGGGAGAGAAGGAACCCTTGGAGGAACCGAGGAGAAGCTAAGGGCAGGGAGAGCGCAGACGTTTAGCCTGCTTTGCCCTGAAATGGAAGAAATTCGCCATGCTGCAAATGTTTATCCTTTGGCTGCCAAATATCTCTGTGTGGTGGGCTTGGTTAATGAGGAAATGATCCCTAACCAGTGTTTAGTCCAGTCCAAATAACCTCTCACTGTCACACACAGAGGCAAGAGGAGAAGAAGGAATCAACTCCTGTAGTTCAAGCTACAGAAATACAGCCTGGAAAAGCCCTGCTGAGGCTGTGTAGCAGGAATTCATCCAAAAATCTCCCCAAACCAAGACAAACTCTTTACATCAGAAGTTATTGCTCTGTCAGCTGCTGCTTCTCTCCTGTGCTTCAGCACAGGACACAGTTTGGGAGAGGGGATCCCCTAGCTTAGGTGCTGCATCATCACTATGTGCTGCTCTCATGTGTTGGTTTTCCCCAGCAAAGAATGGAGAAAAGAAAGAATGGAAAAACATGATTTTAAAAACTGTAGTGGAATTCAGTAAAATATGTTAAAATAAATAAGGTCTGCAGCTAAGACTTTTATTAAGGTGCAGAAATAAGCCCCACGGGGAGGGGCAGAAGGGGAATTAGCAAACCGTGCGTGTCACAACTCATGGCTCACTTCACTAGTATGTCCCTTTCTACTTTATTTTCTTTATATTGTAAAAACCATAAGGTTGCCATGCCCAAATGGAGGTTTGTAAAGTACCTTGTGCTTTGTGGACCTGTGATTCACCTCAGCCTGTTGCTCTCCAAATGTCATTCGAGATCGTCTGTGCGTGGGGGTCTCGTGTCACCCTCTCAGACGGATTATGGCTGGAAACTGCCAGTTTAAGGCAACTGATGACATTCTTTAAGAGCCAGCTGAAGACAAAGTGGAAAATCCAGCCGTGTCCATGTGTAAATTCTAACTAAGGCATGTGTCATTGATAAACTTTGCTATCAGGGCTCTCTGTTATACTTTATTTATATCAACTTAAAGCCTGAAAGAATGTCGCTTTGGCTGCCTTTCAAAACATGAAAGCTGAGCATATGTGGATTCATTGAAAGGGAAATTAGTCACTCTTATTGCTTTAGAGAATCCAATCACTTTAAAATCCCTGCAACATCAATATGCCTCCCTATGAAATAAATGCCCCAGAGGATTTCTTGTTTTGAACGTTGTCTTAATGCAACTCTATCTAACTACGAAAGCACAGTTCACCTACAGAAGTATGGAAAAGCATCTGGAAGTATAGCTTGTTCAATCAAAATGGCAGAAAAGACTGGGAATCTGTGCAGTGTTTACATTTTTGCCAGTTATCTCCGAGCATTCACTGCTAGTAGAAGTCGCCTTTTTCCAGGCAACCTCACATGTCACGCAGTACTGGAAAAAGCTCATGGAGAGACCCACTGCCTTTTAACACAGCACCTCTGAGAGGAGGTGAGGGGTAGGTAAAAGACCTGCTAGTTTGTATTCACTTGTATATCTCATAGCTAGCTCTGTTCCTTCAGTAAGGCCCAGATCCAGGTAATCTGTGGAGCCCAGGCTAAGAGCACAGCCTTCCTGAGCACCTCTTCTGATAAAGCCAAGGATGAATCTTTTTTGAGGTGGCATGATTGATGCTGTGGTGGTGTGTTGTCCTTACAGAGAACCTAGGGCAAGTAGGCTTCGCTCTTAGGCACTCAGTTAAGCACCATAAAGTAGGTGGGATGGATCTGAATGACTGAAATAAGTTCATGATCTCCCCTACTTCTCTTGTGCCATGTTCCTAACTGGCAAGTGGAGCAGACCAGCATACTGGCAGGAGGATTTTCATTCATTGCACACACACCCCCTTCTTCCTTCAGGCTGCAGCCTAGGAATAATGGCTAAAGTGACTTGCTCAAGATAATTTCTTGATATTATCTACTAGATAATATCTACTCATTTTCCAGATGTCTGCTTGCTTCAGATGCTTTTTACAAAACTAAAGGAATATCTAGTCAGCCTACTCACTTTTTCTGGGACGTGGTTGTGGTCTCAAGACAGAGAATCTCTCATGAAAACTGATGGCAAGCTGCCTGTATCGAGAGATATATCTAACACTGCAGTACCTGAAGTGTCACTGTGATTCCTCTCCTTGGTTAGGTGGTTCCCCAGGCTCTCTGACAAGTCTGGTGATTCACTGGGCACCACTGAAAAGAGCCTGGCCCCATCCTCCTGACACCCACCCTTCAAGTATTTATAAGTGTTAATTAGGTCCCCCCTCAGATGCCTCTTTTCCAGGCTAAAGAGACCTAATTCCCTTAGTCTATCTTCATAGGAGAGGTGTTCCAGTCCCCTAATCATCTTAGTAGCCCTATGCTGCACCCTCTCCAGCAATTCCTTGTCCCTCTTGAGCCGGGCAGCCCAGAACTGGACACAGTACTCCAGGTGGGGCCTCACCAAGGCAGAGTAGAGGGGGAGGATGACCTCCCTCCACCTGCTGGCCACACTCTTCTTGATGCACCCCAGGATGCCANCTTTCTATCCATCACATTTTTTCTTGTTATATGTAATGTACCTACTTAAATTTCACATGCAAATTACTTCTCTAGGGCACCAAAGGGAACAGTAATAATGAATCAAAGTATTCAACTGATTCTTTAGCTATATATTAGGATCTGTATAGACAAAATATGGCCATAGGGGTCTTTTCTTTAAAATCCAGCACTGGAAGATTAGTTTCGGTTTCAGCTGCAGCCAGCAGGGCCACCCTGTTGTTGCAGCTCTGGATCTAAAAGTGTTTTAAAACCTCTATCTTCTTCACATGATAAAAGTGTAAATCAGGGAGAGAGGCATTGCAAGAAAGGCCACCTGAAGCAGTGCAAACGGTATGAACAAATCTTTTTAAGCAGGAAGCATTTGGCACAGGGGAACTCAAGAGGTGCTAGTGAGGAAATCATCCTTCCTGGAGCAGCAGTGATGCTCTTTGCAGCTAGCCAACGTTGCCATCTCTCTCTGTTCCCGTGCCTCTGTTTCACAGGTAGAGCCGCTTTGCTCTACAGTATACATGGTAATAATGTAAGTTCATTGTTTTCTCAAATTTTCTCCTTAGACAGCATAATATTTGTGCTGCTTTTCCAAAAGGATGGGTAAGGTCTATCTTAAAGAGTCCTGCTCCTAAATCCAGCCCCATAACTTCTGTCTGCCCGCTCAGGATAAGCTCTTCATTCATTGCCTTATTTAGGGGGAGGCTGTAATTGGTTTGGTCAGCTGCTGTCTGTTTGGTAAATGAGGCAAAGGGTAGTTTGAGTTAGTTGATTACAAATATCTGGTGAACTAGTGGAATTTTCTGGGCTATATATTTCCAGTCCATCTTCCAGCCAGCTTTCTCAAAATATTTTGCAAGTGTTTCTGCAGTAATACTCGCACAGCCTTTCCTTGGTTGGCAAATTTCGTCAGTATCTCTCATGAATAGTGAGAGAAACTGAGGTGAAGAGTCATTTAGACATTGATCAAGGGGAGAAGTGATCTGTTTAAAGCCACACACAAATGTAAGTGATTTACCCCACCTGGGCCTTCAAATCTTTGCCAAATGTCATCCAGAATATTGATGGTAGTACCCATATCTCCTACAGCTCTGCCAGGCTCAGGCTTTAATTATTATAGAAAACTACTGTTTAATTTAGTAAAAAAAATTAATCTCATGAGCTTGGAAGAAAAATGAACAGGTTTTGTGATAGACGGCTGCACATGGAAATCTTGCTTGACAGCAATACAAGGTGGGACTTTATCTGGTTGACTCCCCTGGAGAAAGGACCCTAGAGACTGAGTGTGTTTGCAGAGAATCTGTGAAATAGAGGGATGGATGCCTTCCTGGTAAATCTTCTGTTGTCAGGCTATAGAGTTTTTAAAATAAGAGGCAATTTTCACCTGATTTCCTGAAACGTGAAAAACATTTTGATCTCTCTAGCTTCTGTTGCCTAAACTGCAATGGCATTTAGTAATTCCCAATCAGGCATGGTACAGCCTGTTTTAAAACCAATACTCTGTTTCATTAAAGCATATGTTTTAATGCAAGGTTGTACTACACTAGTAAATGTCAATGAGCAGGACAAAAGAAGCCAGTATTCTTGGCAAGGTTTGTCTCCTGCAGCAGCCAGGTTGTCAGCTCTACACAGGGCAATGCAAACCTCAGAGTGGCTCTACTGCCCTCAGCTAGCTCAACCTGAATTAGCCCTAATGATGCCCTTAAATAATACCATGCCTTTAGCTTGTTGAATGTGACTCTTGCCTGTTCAAGAAGACTAGTCCTTGCTATTAGGTTGCTTAATCAAGAAACAATGGCCTAGCAGTTGGTCTGTTGGGTGTAAGTCTGCGTGTCTTTTCTTCCATGCACATCCCTCTAGTTATGAGGGTAACCAGATCTCTCAATTTGCTAATGAAATTAATATAATTCTAAATCCCCCCTTCTTTTCTTCTTCCCCAAAGGAAGAAAGGAGCTTTCCCTGCTCACCCCATAGCATCTTTTAAGGGTCTGGAGCACATTTTACGACTGTAATTTTTCCAGTAACGCTGCATAGTGACACTCAGAGTCACTCACAAACACAGTATAAGCAATACTAAAACCAACTGCTTCTCCATTAAATTCAAGTGCTGAAGTTAAGTGTTACACTCATTGCAACGCTCTTCTCTATTTAAGTTTTTTTCTTCCCTCTCTGCTTGGCATGTAAATGACACAATTTGGCCTGCTATATTAATTGCAGGATTACAAGCTAACTTAAAAATCCTTTAACTGATGTTTTAATTGGTATTTTTTCAAGTGCCCACTCTTAATGCTCTAGAATTTAATCTATTTACACCATTATACTCTTTATTATTATATGAACGAGACTAAACCAGGCCAAAGTTGCCTGTGGTGCTGTGTGGCATTAGTGGTGTTTTTGGTGAGCCCTCCCTGATGTCACCGAACCATAGGTACTGGCTGCTGTGGGGGAGCTGAGATGTTCACACAAGGGTGGCATACATGACAGCCTCAGACCATACCCTTGGCATCGGGAGAAGATGACCCTGAGCACTAAGTGTCCATGAGTAAGTGCCTGAGTAAATCCCTTGCTCTCTGGGTCCGTTTTCTCAGGCAGCAATCTCTTTTGAACAGAGGCAATGGGTCTGATTCTGCCCTTCCACAGGTGACTTTGGCCACAGGCCACTTTGTGACCCCTCGGATGTATCACCTTACGGAGGAGAAGCACATGGTGTGTGCTCCTCTCTAGTGCCTGTACAGCCCTGATTATGCCAACAATAAATAACAACAAATAATATATTTTCCTTAAGTTCTACTTTTCACATAGAAATGATCAAAGAATTGACCGGTTCTAGGGTGGGGTTTTTTTTCAGCAGAACTTAAGATCCTTCACCTGGTTTCTTCATCTTCCTTTTAATATGTCCAACAATTAGGGCTGAACCTTGCCTGCTGCTGCATGTGCATTGGGAAATAGGTGACCCAGTGCTCTCCGGGGTCTCTGGGCATGGAAACGCTTCTGGCTGCAGCATCAGCCATGGTGGGGAAGCTCCCCCCAAACAGCTGTGGTGCAAGAACCATGCACTTCTCAGACGGTGGTTAAACTGTCAAAACAATGCTTGTCTGGGCTCCATGAAGCTTGTTCTTGGCTCTCCACGTGGAAGGACTGTCGTCCCTCATCCCTTACCCATGGCATGAGGAGCACGGGTCCCAGAGCATGGCCAGAGTGTTGTGGGAGTCAGCTCCAGATGGGTTTGCGCAGCCTGGTACATGCTGTGTGCTCTTTTTCACCCTCTCTCTGTGCTTGGAACAAGAGCAGTGTTCCTGGCTTTTTTTGCCTGGTTTCACAGCCATAGATGTTTTTCGCCTGGCTCATGTGATTACAGAGGAAATAGTGCAGTAGCCCCTCAAATTGAGGGGAAAGAGCAAATCAAAACAGACATCAGTCTCCTTCGCCAGAGTGCCAGCTACCACAGAGTTGGGGGAAATGCCGTGCACGTGATTTTGCTGCATGCGAAAGTTAAGGGAAAGGGAAATGAAAAAATACACCACCATGTCATTTAAAAATGTGTACCTACAGAGTTGAAGCAACCACGAATGATGCTGTGCAGATGGTTTTTCTCTTGCCAGGGAGAAGTGTAGTGGGGCCAGACTCTTTTAATCTGTCATATATATAACCTAAGATTTACAGTTGGAATCAGACTTGAAAATGTAAATGGATTTTCAATTGCAGAGTCTGCGCCATCATAATGGCTTTCATTCAGAGCTTTGTCTGGGTAGAACAACAGCTGTTCTGCCTGTGTTTTTTCTTGGTTTATTTTATTTTTAGCCTTTTCTCATATGTAAAATGCCAGGAGATAGACTCAGACTGGGAGACCTCGTGGTGATGTCTGCTAAATAAATAAAGTGCTCCCAGTGATACTTGAGTGAAACTTATGTTTAAAATGTTTTCTTCCTTATCTAACATTGAAAAACACATAGAAGGAGAGAGATGATTTCCAGCTAGTCAAGAGCCCTAACCTGGACTTTTCACCACCTTCCCACTCCTAACATGGCTAATCTGGATAAAATAGGATGCAAAGATCTGATCTGATTTTGAAATGGACTTTTTGCCTGAAATCACTAGCTGGTGATGGTTGAGAGTCCCCTGGAGGCTCCAGGTTTTGCCCCTAAAGTTAAAAATTGGGGAAAGCTGGTGGTCACTCATTTAAAAATGCCACCTTTAAAATCCCTCCCCAAGAAAAGCACTGGGGTATTTGAAGTTGAACTCTCTTTGTTCAAATTCAAGAATTGTCTATCTGGTTTTTAAAACCAAACTACCTCCTGTTTTTCCCAATAATACCTCTTTTTCATAATACCTCCTTTTTATTTCAATAATTGCTCTTTTTCAACACCTCTATATTTCTGCTGCTGTTTATTATGATTATTTAAGATGCATGTTTGACTGTTCATGAAGTGCACCTGTTCAAATTTGGATACCAATGTGAGTTTAGTACAGAAATAGGAGTTACGCGTCCAAATACTCTTGTGGACTTATTTCCCACTGCAGACATTGTTTTGTTGCTTGGAGACCTGCTGTATGCTCTTGCTTTAATCTTTCTTCCAAAGTCGAGCTCTGTGCTTCTAATACAGCTGGAAAACTAGAAAATATTCTGTGTTTCAAAACTTGTGTAGGAGGAAAAGGACATGTAGGAAAAAACAACCAACCACTAAAACAAAAGCCCCAACCCAGCTCCCCGGAGACCTGGAGCCACCAGGAATTTTTGTTTGTGCTGGGAAAGTAGTACATGACTTCAGGCACCAGCTGAATGAGATGCTTCTCTCGCAAGGCAAGGATGTATTCTTTTCATAACCAAGAATGGGAATTACGAGAACCACAACAGTGCCCTGTTATATTGTTTCTGAGAAGAGAGCTCCTCTGTGGTTGATCTTACTAGAAACCACGATGAGAACATCAGGGTTCATTATCCTCCCCAGTCATTCTCCATCTATTTCTCTCCTCCTCCCTATCTGACCCTTTCTCTTTCTCTTTTTCTCTGTTCCCTTTCTGTCCTCAACTCTTTGCCTTTTTTCTCTCTTATCTCCCACAGTTTCTTTGAAACTGCAGGGTTGCCCCTGTCCATGAGAAGACGGACCAGCCGCAAGGCTGTACCTGCAGTTTGGTTGGCTTCCACAAGCAGATAGCACTAAGCTGTCTGCTGTTCAAATAGCACTTCATGCTGTTCTCACAGGCATTAATCCAGGAACATTATTTGCCTGCTACAGAGGGATACTGCAACGCCAACGGATATTTTGTCTGATTTCCACCTCCAGGCTTTTATTTTGACAATAAAAAAACCTGGACAAAAATACATTGTTACCATTCAGAAAAATAATTCATCATCTGTTTTATATGAGTGTGGGTAATAGAGCTGGAATTAAGGAAATGTCATCTTTGCAATATGCCCAGACTTGTGAATGCGAGGGATTCCCAAACAAACTTCTTCCAAAGTCACATTGCAGACTTGCAGCTTCCACCAGCAGGACCTCTGGCAAGGCTGGCAGGAGCATGACGGCGAATGCAGGGAGTTTGGAAGCAATTCTCAGAGCCTGGAACCACACCGATGCCTGAGCTGTGGATTTGTGCCTTGGCAGGACAGATAGATCAGAAAAAGTAGAAGTCACATGCTAATCTGTGAATTGGAGATTTTAACCTCCTGAAGATCAAGGGCCTAGGTCTGACCTGCACTTAAATTCTGCTCTGGTGTAAAACCAGAACAAGTGTGTTTAAGCTCAGACTTATAAATGCCTTATAAAACATGGCACCACCTTATAAAAAGCCAAGGACTTGTAACCTGCTCTAATTCAGCAGGAAACCACCCTCTATACCCATTTCATTGCTCCCTGTCCCCCAGCAGTACTAACAAGGAAAGGGTATGGAAACTTCCACCATTCAGCCAGAAGCCCAGCATGTTCTCAGATAATTCCTTGCAGGGCTGGACAGTGGGACACGAGCCAGGCTCTGTTGTCAGGACTCCCCAGCTGGTCAGAGGGAAGTGTTTGTTCCCAACCATTCCTTACTGCCTCTGGAGATGAATGGCTCCACACTGACCACTACAATTGCTCGATGGTCCCAGGAGAGATGCTTTTTAAGCTAAAGGATGGCATTGGAATAAGAACAAATGTGTCTAAACTGGACATAATTGCATTCACGCTGGTTATTAAAAGGAGGTCCCTAATAAAGGTTTTGAAGAGCAACCAAAATGATTAAAGGGGCAAAGAAACCCCTAATTATTTTCAAGGTAGAACTTGGTTTGTTTTTTTGGAAGATCTATTGGAGTTGGGCTGCAGAGGAGTCATAGTCTCAGCAGTCTTTTAACCTTCTTCCCTCCGATAAAGAGTCTCTTGGTAATTTAGTGTCATTTGTTAACTCTTACCCACCTGAGACACTGCTCTCAACTGGGCTGATGTTGCTCTGCTGTGGTCACATTGAGCCCTCCTAAGCAGCAGCAGCAATGGCCATTCTATGCATGGTGATGTGGGAGAGACACCATTCTGTTTAATCTAGCATTGAAAAGTTCACTCCCTTCACTGAGGTGTATGAAAACTAATTTGCTGTACAGTAATGTTGGTTTCATTGGAAAAAATCACCTCTAAAAATCACCAGCATATGAAAACAAAAATTCCCAAAATGGAGACATTAAAATGAATTATATTCTTGAAAATCTCCTTTTTCCTCCAGTCACAAAATGGGGCTGGCAATACTTACATGCCTCTGGGAAGCCTTTTGGGTAAGCAAATCCTCATGGCATGCAAGATCTTCTCTAAAAAGAGCATTATTTGCCTAGTGATTTGCTTTTATTGTTCTGGTATTAAAAAAAAAAAATCTCCACACAAATTTTGGAACATTACACCAAGTTTGTTTTGAAAAAGAAATCAAAGAATGTTTTTTTCATCTCAGAGCCAGATGGAAAGAAAAAACAAACGTATTCCACCCTAAGAAAGAAAACACATGAGAACTTTCAAAAATTTTTCTAGCCAAGTTTTTTTTTTTTTCTTTTTTCACTAAACAGCATGGAAAAAGTGAGGTGGAGATGGTGAATGAACAAATAGGCTCTGGTTTTAGGAAGGCCGGCCTGGTTTCTGGGGAATAAGGGGTTTGTCTGTAAGGCACTGTGCATTCCCATCTGTAGATACCCAAACTACCTCCAAGTGAGTGTGGGCAAGCACTACAGCTGCCTCCTTCCCCGGGTGAAATGGGGTGTCCCAGCTGGGGACAGCCATGGGTGGCTGTCCCACTGCTGGTCCCTCAGCAGTGCAGAACCCGCTCTGGGGCATGCACGAAGGAGGAAACATCTCCAGGGTGCACAGAGACACCCGCAGAAGGTGATGGGGGGAAAAAGCAAAGCAAGTCTGGAGGCTGGACTTCGAGACGTTTTGTTCCCTTCAGAAGATAAATCTGAGTGAGCTGCTGTGCTTTTAAGCAAGGAAGCTGCGCTGGGGAAAAGTGGTTTTGTTTTCTCACATGTGAACCGACTCGGCTGCCTTTCCCCTACTCGTGGTGGAGTGTTTTCCTTCGACAGCCAGCGGCCTCTCTCCGACCAGCTCCTCGCCTTGCCAGGGATCAGAGACCAGTTCCTGCTACTTGCTAAAAACAGAAGAGCTACTTGCCAGGAACAGAAAATTAAAAGAGGAGGTCAGCCATCTGAGAGAAACAGCAAGATCAGATTAGCCATTATAAACAGCCAATTTAAGCTCAATGCAGTAATGGCTAAGCTAGGGCCTGATCCTGCTCTACTCGAGTCAAGACATTTCACCTGGGGTCCATCTGAGATGCTTTGTGTGCTTCTGCTAGGACAGAACTGCAAGAGGGAATTCTTCCTTCTTAAGACCTTCTTAAGGGTCTTGTCTAGCTCAGACCTTTAAAACCAGGTTTCTAGCACCTAGGTGCTGCAAGAACAATATGCCAAAACTGCAATAAAATGATAAAATAGTTAAAGTAGGACAGTGTAAGTGAGAAGAAAGGCTTTAACGAAAATAATTTTAATCAGTTTGACTTTTAATACCAACGAATGCCTCTGGCTCCACATCTCTCTGGTCTCCACATCTCTCTTGGTTACACAAGCATGCACAGAGTAAACAACATTCACTTCCATGTCTCCACGTAGTGCTTCCTTTATCGGAACATTTGCAGGCATTATTTATAGACATCAAAGGGGATGAGAGTTTGAGATTTATATGCTGTAATCAGCTGAAGGTGTTTCCAAATAAATTAATGAAAAAAGTCAGAAATGACATTAAGAAATCCAGCACTGGATGTAAATCACAATGACTTTGCACCCTCTCTGCCTTTCCCTCCCTTTTCTGCAGCAGTCCCAGTGCTTGCCAGGGTATATGATCTTGCATTTAATTTGACGTAAAACAAGAAAAAGGACGATGGAAATGTGTGCCGAGTATGCCAAGTTACAGTATTTGTGCATAAGAAGGAAAGCCAAAACTCAAGCTGGGACAAAATTATTTCCTATCACTTAAGACTTTCCATACAACCTGTGTTATCGCTCAAACCATACAGAAAGCAGATTAAATGGGGATGTTTTCCAGACCCCATGTGGCAGCTCTGACTTTCACGACAATTTCTTGGCCCTTTCTGGTGTCCTGCTTGCATCCCTGCCAATCTCCTTTCTCTGACAGGTTCCCGAGCTGTCTTAACACTCTCCCGATCTTCCCAGTGATTTCAATCGTTGCTGCCATTTGACACCTCTGTTTCCCTCCTGCAGGAATACTGGGTCAGAAGGATGGTCTGTCTCAGCCTGCCTGGCTGCTCAGGCCAGATTTTAAGGATGACTGAACACACCAGGCATGCAGCTGCAGCGTCCCTCTCCAGCCAGTTTTGCCAAACAGCTACACTATTTGCCTCAAACCTGTGAAGAGAGAGCTTGAGCCCAGGCACATTTTGGTGGATAACTAGAGCATTATTATAGATAATTACAACCCAGCATTGATATTCACTTTGAAATGAGTATTTCATAGAATCATGGAATCA